>CM031242.1:1006063648-1006211148 GCA_018340775.1 Taxus wallichiana var. yunnanensis
ATGCTAACCTCCCTCCAAGCCCATGGGAGAGAGAGTAGAAATCCCCAAGAATGCACAAGGAAAGTGAGACAAGGGTGACACGTGGGTGACACTCACACACACACACAACTTTTCAACACACAACCAAAAGAACAACACTTATCACTTGAGGAAAACTCCATGTTTTCCCCAAAGGGGAAGAGTGGCAAGGATCCCAAAGAAAACATAAAGTGAACCAACCATAGGAACACTATAAAATCTCAAAAATGCCTTCCTTATCTCTCCATTCAAAAATTCCCTCCTTATCACTCCATCCCAAACACCAAGCCTCCTCCTTGGGAGGATTTTCAAACCATATATGGTTTCATAGCTAAGGATGGAGAAGGATGGCTTGATGGACCATCATGGCTTGCCCATCAATCCATGTGGTGTAAGAAGGGTCTTCCTCCCTCTTTCCCAATAATTCCAAAATCCACCACTAAAGTAGGATGGATGGAATAAAAGCAAGGAACACGAGCACAAAACTCTCCCACAAAAACATGTAACATACAAGATTCAAGAAATCATTCTTTCTTTTCCATATTATATTATAGAAACCAAAAAAAAAAGAGGTAAGAAGCCTACCTCCAATAAGCAAATCCAAATTCAAGAACAACAAGCTCCCCTAAGCTCCAACTCCAAGCTCCAAGCTCTCCAAATCCAATGGTAAAAAAATAACAAGTAAAAGTTCCAACCCTCTCCATGAGGGAGTATAAAGATAAGAACAAGTAACCAATCCTCACAAATGAGAGGGTGACATGTGTTACCCCTCTCATCTCCCAAAAAAAAGATTCCCAAAATCCCAAATAGCATAAAACAAAACATATTTTGGAGGTAATCTCCCAAATTCCCTAAAATGCAAATAAAACCAATACACTTTATCTTTTAAGAAATCACAAGAATCTACCATACCTACAAGATGGTGACTTGAGAGGGGTCATATGGGAGGGAAAATCCCATTTGACCAAGAAAAGAGACCCCCTACTCATAGTAGGGTCCAAGGGCTCATTTTCATTAAAGGGAGACCCCTAAAGTGAAAATAGGTCCCTAAAATTGCAACATTTATCCCAAATTCGAGTTAGGGTAAAGTGGCTCAATAAAAAGATGTGGAGGGGCCCACCCAAATTATAATTAGGTGGTACCCAAACCACTAACAACAAAATTAACTAACCTAAAACAACTCTAATGTATGTGGGGACCATTAGGTCCCAAAACTAGTGTATCACAAGACTAAATAAATTAAAATTAACAAAATTACAATTAAGAATCACCAAAGGTGTCCAAACACGAATATGCCACAAACACACAAATATACACAAAATCATGTCCATGCTAAAGGTATCGGCCCATTCGGTCACTTGTACAACTTGAGGTGCTATCCCGAAACCCACATTCTTTTTGTGCC
Source organism: Taxus wallichiana var. yunnanensis (assembly GCA_018340775.1). Lineage (NCBI taxonomy): Eukaryota > Viridiplantae > Streptophyta > Pinopsida > Cupressales > Taxaceae > Taxus > Taxus wallichiana. The sequence continues at coordinate 1,006,065,072 of CM031242.1, forward strand.
ATGTAATCTACACACTCAATTAAACATACCTACTCGATAATATATATCAATTAAATAATATAAATGAATCAATCATGGATAATCACTCTAACTATACCATAATAAATGTTAGTATGATGGCTAAGCATTAAACACATACATCCATATTAACCCGAGCTATCATATCCATCTAAGCACTACATGACAACATTCAATCAACCATATTAAACCAATGATATCAAAGTATACGAAAAGACCATATCTACATCCACCATATATGAAATAAAGCCAATTGTATCACACCATGCTGATATCCAAAACCATACAAAGTCAAACAACTAATATAATGATTCATAATGCTAGCTTGGCGCTATGCACCCAAATCACCACAAGTGTCATCAAATGATCCATTATGAAACCATATAGTATCAAAATAGTACTCAAATCCATGTCCATAATCTAATAAAAATAATGAGTCAAAGAAATGAACAGATGCATGAAGGGGTGGGTACTACATCCCCTCTCCTAAAATTATACTTCCTCCTAGAAGTCACTTGAAGAGATAAGGCTATTGAGCCCTCTATGGTGTAAAGATCCTCCCACGTAGTTGTTGTCTCATCATATCGCTCCCAGTGCACTCTAACCTAGTCTAAGTCTCACCCCCGAATGGCCAATATTTGATGCTCCGAATGCCTATGGGCTCTAGTCTCCACCGTCCTTTGTCCTCCAATTGTAATGTCGACCAATTCACTACATGAGAAATATCGTGCACATATCTACATGAAACACATCGTGGGCACGAGATAGGTGTGGTGGAAAAGCTAAGCGGTAGGCAACTGGACCTACGACCTCCAAGATCTCAAATGGCCCCACAAAGCAAGGAAAAATATTAGAACCCTTTCCATAACTGATTGTGATCTTATGTGGATGAACTCTCAAGAAGACTTTGTCACCCACTACAAAGTGACGATTGGTCCTCTTGGTGTCTACATATTCCTTTTAGTGTGTTTTAGCATGCTCAAAATGTTGCCTAATCAACATAACCTACTGCACCAAATCCTGAAGGTAAGATATCCCAAGTACAACCTTTTTGTCTAACCTATCCCAACTCAAAGGTGTTGTGTAAGGTCACCCATACAAATCCTAATAGGGAGTCATACCGATAGAACTATGATGAATGTTGTTGTAGGAAAACTCAACAAGGTACAAGTAATCCTCCCACTTCTTCTGATGGTTCATCACATACATGTACAACATATCCTCAAGTACCTTATTAACCCTCTCTATTTTCCCATATGTCTATGGTTGATATGCTAAACTAAAATTAATCTGTGTTCCCATAGAAACTTGAGAGGAAGTCCAAGTCCAAGTGTAGATGGTGTCCTTGTTATTGATAATGGTCTTTGGAATCCTGTGTAATCTGAGAATATCCTTCATAAACACTTTAGAAATGGAAAGTGCATTATAGGTGACCTTTTTTGGCAAAAAGCATGTAACCTTCATCAACTTGTCCACAGTGACCATAATGGAATCATGATGATAAGAAAACGTAGGGAGACTAACAATGAAGTCCATGGAGATGACATCTCATTTCCACTTCGGGATTTCGTGAGGATATGAAATTCATGCGAGATGAGAATGCTTGGCCTTGACCCTCTAAAACTCAAGGCAACAAGCTACAAATTCTGCTATATCCCGTCAAATACCATGACAATAATACAACTCTCTCATATCGGCATGCATCTTCTTCACTCTTAGATGTGTTGCATATGGGGCTTGATGAGCCTCTGAAATAATGAATCTACAAAGATCACATGTATTAAGCACATAAATGCACCTCTGAAACCTAAGTATACCATCTACCTCTAAAATTAACCCTACATAGCTTCTCTCTAAGGAACCCTATGACTCAAACATCTGTTTGACACCCTTATAAAAAAATTCCCATGGAAGATGTCTTTGAAGAATTATACCTCAAAGGTTTGATCAGTAGAGTCATAGTGGAAATCATATTTCATCGTCTACTCAAGGCATCTACAATGATATCATCCTTTCCTTTGATATATTGGACATCCATGTAATACTCACATAAGAACTCCATCTAATACCATTGGCAAGAATTAAGGTTTGGGCTGTGAGAAGATATGCCCAAGGCCGTGTTGATCATTCCCGTCATCACCAATCCGGCACTATGATAATTCTCCATCGGGAACTCCTCATGCTATGATTATTTACTAATGCACAACTTTTATTTTGGTGGTAGTAATCTAGAAACACAATAACAGACATAACACAAGAATACCATAGACTATGATACAAAGGAATGATGAAAAATCTGAAATATAAGTGTAAATTATATTATCAACATGAAATTGTTACAATCTCACCCATGAAGTACTTCAAGTGTTACCAACTCCACTTGCCTTCCAACAATAACTATGGGAGAAACTTCACAATTACACCTCTTAATGGATTCTTTAACACACCTTCTAAATGATGGCTTCCTTCACACACTTTCTCATACAATATTTCTCACTACTTCCTTCTATGCTAAATGAGGGGGTGGCCTCTCTATTTATAGAACTTTCAAGCTTATCCACCCTATCTCTAAGATAGGATAAGAAATCTACTCTAACGAATCATATTCCATACCTTAACTCTTATCTTTACATGTAGGCTTATCTTTTAAGATAAGATAAACCTTATCATTTCACATGGGTTCCACCTTTTTAGACTTTTTACAAATAAAATACACAAAATATTTATGACATCACTCCTTGTCCTTATTACAAATATAATATTTCTAATTCCTAATCATGTAGACCCTACTTCTCTACTTACCCTAACTTTGACATTTTAACATTACCGAACCACTTACGACAAATATTTACTTTTTACCACAACATTCCTATTGTACTTTGACTATTACCGTACTATACATTATTGGCGGTGTCATACTGGCAGCACCGTTATCTTCTATCGGATGCCACTACTAATTATACTTAACAACATCCTATTCCTAATACATACATTAATGAAATAGAAATTACGGAGGAAAATTTAGTGTCGACATCCTCCCCCTTCCTAGCTTCTACTCCGTCCTCGAAGTATACTATTCAGTGCTTGGAAAATCTTTAACTTGTCGTCATTGACCCATTTGTAATGGGAGTTCCATCTAATTCCTCCAATGATATGTACAATTTTCATGTACATAATACTATTTTGTATGGCCCTGTCCATTTGTGCTTGGCTTGTAAGTTGTTTCCTTCCTGTGCTTAATAGAAAAATTGTTTACTAGGGCTTCTACCACCTCATTAATGAAGTGGCTTCCTTGATCTGTTACAATTTCTAATGGACAACCAAATCTAGTGATAATGTGTTCATACATGAACCTTGCCACTTCATCCATGGAAGTTGTTTTCAAGGGCCTAGCTTCAACCCACTTGGTTAAATAATTTGTGGCAACTACAATATACTTATTTTGGTGTGGGGTAGTTGGAAGTGGACCTATAATATCTATTCCCCACTTTTCAATGGGACCAAGTGGAAGAATAGGGCATAATGAAGCTGATGAAGCCTTACGGTTCCTATGTGTTTGATAAATATCCCATGTCTTACAATAATTGTAACAATCTATAAAAAGAGTGGGCTAGTGATAACTTGCATCCAAGATCCTTCTTGTTGTAAGTTGTCTAGAAAAGTGTCCTCCACACGTACCATTGTGGAATTCTTGCATTAGCTCCTTACCTTGATCACATCTAATTTCCCTCTTGTATCGTCCCATCAAGCCCTATCTCAAATAATACTCCACATAGAATAGAATATGGAAGGCTAGTTTGAGTACTCTTCCTCTTAGTCTTTACATTGGCACCATCAGGAAACTTGAAATCATTTAGATAATTCCAAATATCTATGTATTCACTAGGGATTATGTCAAGGGATAACAATGATGCATATGGGAAATCATCATCATAATAATATGAACCTAAACCATCATAGGCTCGAGAGAGTGCATCCGCATTGACATACTTCTTTCCTACCCTATCTATAATATCAAATTCAAATTCTTGTAGAAACATTATCTATCTTGTTATCCTTCTTGATGGGTTAGGCTTATTTACAATATATATTTTAGAGTGTGATGATCTCGAACTACAACTATAAATTTCTACCCTAGCAAGTAATTTCTATATATTTTTATAGCAAAAATGATAGCTAGACCTCTTTTCAGTTAAAGTTTAATTTACCTCGCATCTTGCTCATTTGTCTGCTCCCAAAGTAAACTGAATGATCATCCCCATTTTCATCATTTTGGCTCAGATTACTTCCTAATTTGCATCTCAAACATCAGTATACATAATGAATGGCTTGCTCCAATCTGGATTCTTTAAAATAGGTGAACACACCAAAGCTTCATTTAGTTGTTCAAAAGCTTTGTGTGTCTTTTTTCCTGGTTCATAAGTATAATCCTTCTTCAAGAATTGGGTTAGTGGTTGTGCAATCTTTGAGAAATTTTTGATGAACCTTCTATAGTAACCCACGTGGCCTAAAAATGATCTCAACTTACTTCTATTCATAGGAAATGGTAACTCTTTGATTTTTGAAACTTTATCAGGATCGATACCAATACCATCTCTAGATACAACATGCCCTAACAAAACACCTTTAGAACATCTAAAGACACACTTTGTAGGGTTTAGTGAGGCTTGTGCTTCATCTAACCTTTGAAATGTTGTCTCCATGTAGTGTAGGTGGTCTATTTTTCTCCCATAGATGAAAAAATCATCCAGGAATACTCTGATGAAGCTTCCAATGTAGGGTTCAAACACCCTATTCATCAAGCGTTGGAATGTTGTTGGAGCATTACACAACCCAAATGGCATAACTCTATAGGAAAATGTTCCCCAAGGAGTGGTGAACGTAGTCTTCAGCTAATCTCTCTCCATTATAAAAACTTGGTTGTATCTACTATGGCCATCTGCAAAACTATAGCACTCTTTTCCAAATTACTTCGTACAAAATCTGATTCGAGAATGGAAGAGGGTAATAATCCTTCTTTGTTTCCTTGTTGAGCTTCCTATAATCAACACAAATGGGTAGCTTACCATTATTTTTAATTGAGATCACAATGGGAGAAACCCATTCTGAATTATCCACAAAGAAATATGAATCCCGCATCAAGCAACTTATCTATTTCTTCTTTTACAATCTTGGAAAAAATAGGATTCATTCTATATGGCATTTGTTTTGTGGGCTTAGCACCATCTACCATCTCAATAGAATGTTCTACCCAACTTACTTGACAGAGTTCCTTGTAATCAAAAGTGAATAAGTGTATGTACCTTCAAAAGATCTGGAGGTAGGATCCCTTCTCACTCTCCATCACAGCATCACCAATCTTTATTTGTTGGAGACGATCATCAATTTATTCTTCAGATAATTTTATGGGTTCTTGAGTCAGTGTGACTAGAAGGATATCCATGACCGAAACATCAACCTCACTTTCTTCATCTTCTATGTCCACTTCACTGGTACTAGAGTAATCAAAGGATTTCCAATCATCGCCATCACTTGAATCCAAAATTTCTTCCTTATGATGCCGAAGGATCATGTTTATCTTCACCCTCTCTCTGCCACTTCCAAGTGTCATGAATCCTTCATTTCAATAGTTTATTGCATGAAATCTCCTTAGCCATGGCCTTCCCAACAACATTGGGTACACAACGATACCATTCTTCTTCACCTAAAATTCTACCACACATAAAACACCCATAACATATATTGCCACATCTGAAACAACACCTTCTAGTTTAGTTTTTCCTTTGTTTAATGACCTTAACATAAGTGTTGATGGTCAATCAATTTTTAAAACCAACATATTCATTACAGACTCAGTCATTACATTAATTGCAGCACCTCCATCTACTAAGACATCATGAATTGAAATATCATTACATAATGCCTCAGCTTATAGAGCATAGGATCCACCTCTCGCTTCTAAAATAGGGACCTCAACCTCCTTCCTTTGCCAAGCATTGGGTCCACTTCGCAGCTCCCACCTCTTCTCGAAGAAATAGCAAGAAGTTGACCATATGTAATATTTTCGAGCCTTTTAGACAAATCTTCTAGGATGGAGTATGGTCCTTGCCCCTATGAAGTTAGAAAATCCCGCACACCCAACTTTTTTCTCCTATATTTCTTACTATTTTCTCCTTTCATCTTCTTAGGATCATTTCCATCTTGGTTATCTTTTTCTTTCTTTATTTTTGTCATAAGCACATCTACTTCATTATTTATACTCCTATCTACTACATCAAAAGAATTCACATGTGCTTTTCCTTTATCATTATCTCTTGTACCAGATGTGGAAGCTCTATCAGGACAATTATACTTATAATGACCCTTCTTATGAAAACCATAACATACAACTTCATATATATTTCTTTTTGGACCCCTATCTCCCTGGGAATTTTGGGAACTAAATTCCTTTCCTTGAAGAATATTAATAGTTAACTGGCCCATCTTCCTAAGGAGATCTTCATACTTAGTGGAGGTAATAGAGGGAATATTTTTGCTCACCAAAAGTGGTTGTGGTGTCTGGACCAAAGGTGTTGGTGTAGGCTCCACCTTGATAACAACTTCTTTAGGATCCTCTTCCATGCTTTCTTCTTGCCTTCTAGTAATATCATTTGCTTGTTCGAGAGTTGTTGGGTGGTCATACTTCACATGTTGTCTAATCTTTGGCTTCATCCCAAGAATGAAGTGCTTATAGAGGATATTATCTACACCATTCATCAACCCATCCGCTAATCCTTCCTTCCGAATATGGGCATTGATTTTTCTTCTTAACTCCAGAGCACGAGCATGATAATCTTTGATCTTCTCCCTCTCTCCTTGGGATATCTTTGTGATCTCGATCATGAGATCTGCATATTTCTATTGTTCACCAAATCCTTCAAGAAAAATTCAGTTAATAAATCCCGTGAGTTTTTCACATTATCACCTAGTTTTTAAACCACCTAAGGGTTGAACCATCCAAAAAGGTAGGAAAAAGTTTAGTCCATTTTTCTCTTCTTATAAGGCCATTACAAATGCAAGATTGTTTGAATTCTAGAATGAAAGAGGGAGAATCTTCATTAGATTGGGCTGAAAAATAGGAATTTTTCCCATTTTCAAAAGTAACCACAAAGTGAAATACCAACCCACAAGTATAATCAACAAGACTTGTGTACACAAATAATTGGAATCACTATAATAGAAAGTGACTTTACACCTTTCTACAATAAAATAGGATGACCATGGTAAAATTATATTTACTATGGTAAAACTTCACTTACTATGGTAAATACTATTCACGGTAAAAAGTGAAGTTACTGTGGTAAATACTATTCAAGGTAAAAAGTGACTTTACTGTGGTAAATACTATTCACAAGAAAAATGAATTTACCATGGTGACTACTACACGGTAAAAACAAGGTTACCCTCCAAATAATTTCTTACTAAGTGGGAATATCTCTCCGTAAACTCCACCAACAAGGAATGGTCCCGCAACAAAACCAAAATGTCATCACCAATCAGCACTATGATAATTCTCCACGGAACTCCTCATGCTAATGCAAAGCTTTTAGTTTGGTGGCGTGTCTGAAACACAATAACAGACATAACACAAGAATACCATAGACTATGATACAAAGGAATGATGAAAATCTGAAATATAAGTGTAAATTATATTATCAACATGAAATTCTTACAATCTCGCCCATGAAGTACTTCAAGTGTTACCAACTCCACTTGCCTTCCAACAATAACTATGGGAGAAACTTCACAATTACACCTCTTAATGGATTCTTTAACACACCTTATAAATGATGGCTTCCTTAACACACTTTCTCATATAATATTTCTCACTACTTCTATGCTAAATGAGGGAGGGAGGCCCCATCTATTTATAGAATTTTCAATCTTATCCACCCTATCTCTAAGATAGGATAATAAATCTACTCACGAATCATATTCCATACCTTAACTCTTATCTTTACATGTAGGATTATCTCTTAAGATAAGATAAACCTTATCATTTAACATGGGTTCCACCTTTTTAGACTTTTTTACAAATAAAATACACAAAATATTTATGACATCACTCTTTGTCCTTATTACAAATATAATATTTCTAATTCCTAATCATGTAGACCCTACTTCTCTACTTACCCCAACTTTGACATTTTAACATTACCGACCACTTACGAAAAATATTTACTTTTTACCACAACATTCCTATGTACTTTGATTTTACCATACTATACATTATTGTACATAAAGTGTATCGACAATGGGTGTTATCTTCTATTGGACACCACTACTAATTATACTTAACAAAACCTTGTTCCTAATACATACATTAATGAAATAGAAATTACGAGGGAAATTTTAGTGTCGATGCATCCCTAAAAATGAAAGGCCTACCCAAAAGGAAATGACACCAACCCACAAGAGCGTGAATAACATCTACAAGATCCAATTCGTATGAGAATTTTTGTAGGATAGTTAAGCTCATAATCCATGAGCTTACCAAACTCAAAATTAATCACCTTACACTCATGTATGAGAAATTCACTTAGACCCTATAATGAAGCATCGGTGGAAACCACAAACTCTCTATTCGGATCTGGGCCGATAAGATAGGTGTCATAGTTAATCACTTCTTAAGTAACTGAAAATACTACTCATACTTTGCTGACTAGTAAAATATCTTCCCTTTTCATTGAAGATAAGTAATAGGATGTGCAATCCTAGAAAATTCCTCTACAAATCTGCAGTAGTACCCTACTAACCCCATGAAACTCCTCACATCTGTCACTGATGTGGGCGTTGTCCAATCAAGAATGGCTTAAATATTAGAGGGATATACTGATATACCCTCACCTAAAATGATGTGACCCAACTATTGAATCTCTAACTGAAAGAATTTGCACTTCTCTAAGTTCCCAAAAATCTTATAATCTCTCAAAACATATAGTACATGTCTCAAATTATCCTCGTGTTCCTCCTCAGAATGAGAATATATCAATATATCATCCAAAAATACCAAGACAAAATGGTCCAAAAAGGTCCTAAAAATCCCATTCATAAGGCTCATGAAAACAGATTAGGGCATTGGTCAAACCAAAATGTACAACAAAGTGAACTCATAATGCCCATAATGAGTGAGGAAAGCTATTTTGTGAATATCTACATTTACAATGTGCAATCGATGATATCCCGACTTGAGATTAATCTTGGAGAAAATTTTGGCTCCCCTCATCCGATCAAATAAGTCTTCAATCCTCATAAGTTAATAACAGCCTTAATTGTGACCTTATTAAGCTACCTTAAATCAACACAAATCCTAAGAGAACCATCCTTCTTCTTCCCATAATAATTTGTGTCCCCCAGGAGACACACTAGGGTGAATTAGACCCTTTTTCAACAACTCCTCTAGCTGATTCTTGAGCTCATTAAGCTCTAGATTCATCATCTGATAAGGTACCCTAGAAACTAGCATTGCTCCAAGTACTAGGTCTATGGTGAAATCCACCTCTCTACGGGGTGATAACCCTATAAGCTTCCTCAGAAACACAATCTACAAACTCCTCAATACCGCTTGTTAATCAAGAGATGAATGCTCTTGAGCAATCTCTAATTAATCATTGATTGTAATTGTAAACAAATAATGTCCCTTGCACATGCTCCACTTGATTTTCTTAGCTGAGATCATACGCAAGGAAATATGCCTCTACATCCCATAAATAGCAACTAAATTCCCAAGGTCATCTTGACACTCAATGATCTTACTCCTACAGTCTACTTTGGCCCAATGAGACTCAATCCATTCCATCCCTAGAACAACCTCATACGATCCTACAGAAATACTTCAAGGTCCAAGGTAGTGGAGAATACTCCCAAATCGAGTTTACAACTCTCCACGTAGTTATCCACTATGATTTTGGCCCCAAAGGACAACTCAACCTACCAACTATCCGGGATGCCTAGCCATTACTATCCCATACTTTGGTCCACTATATATGGTGATATAAATGAAGTTTATGCACCTAAATCAAAAATAACTAAGATATAAATACCCCTTATAGTACCTTATGTCTCAATAACCATGGCGTGATGCTCATCCTAGCGGTCATCCACTTGTTGCATAGATGTAATGAGTGCATCCTATGTCTACCAATGTCTTCTTGGAGACTAGGATCTCTTCCTATCAAATGTGGTGGGTTTTTGCAGACACATGCACGTAGTGATCGGGGGACCCATAAAAAACATAATGTTAATCCTCTCCGAGTAGGGTTCCCTCCTGTTCTCTAGTGTACTGATCCTTTTGGCCTAACTCTAGCAAACTACTGAGTGTAGGTTGGTTTTACCTTCTCGGGGTTCCCTGTCACTGTCTCTACCCACACCAAAAATCCTTGAAATCCACATCTCTAAATACTTTGTTCCTACCTAGTTCTCTGTTTTTGTTGTGCATGGTGTTGCACATCGCTTCCGGGTATAAGGTGGAGGTCTCAAGACTTATAGTGGAGGCCTAAATCCTCCTCTAGGTGGTTGTACTATACCCCATGACTTTTGATTTTTAAATGACTCGCATCTTCTCCCAAACTTACCCCTATTCCTATCTATGTGCTCTTGGGCATTGTTCCTATTCTCCTCAGCTAGGTAGGCCTTCTCTACAGCCTTCTCAAGTGTTAGAGGAGATAAGATCCTGATGGCCCTTGATATATCTGCATTCCCTCCCCGAATAAACATGTTGATTTTTAATTTCTCATCCTATAGATAATCTGCATACTACAATAAATCTAGAAATTGGCTCTCATACTATGCAACCATTCCTGAACCCAATTGGAGATCGTGGAACTCATCGATCCTCTTCTAAACAAAATTCTCAGACATGTATTGAGCTCTAAAGTGATCCTCAAACAACTCCCAAGTCATTTTATCTTTGGTCAGATGGAGCTTTCACTCCTCATTCCTCCATTATACGTTTGTTACGTCACAAAAGAGGTGTATGACAAACCTATCCTTGACATTTCTATCATATGAGTGTAATCTAAAGTAATCGTCAAGGCTCAAGATCCATGACTTAGCTCCAAATCTATGTGAGGTACCATTGTAAGTAGGCGGTTGTGTTATCACCGAATCACAGCACCCCTGTGCATATACAAGTGCGTATACTTGAACTCACGGTGTGATTGGATAACATGGGTACTATCTCCAAGTTGTGGGACTTGCTACTTGAGATAGACCTCCAGAGAAAGTTGGTTCTTGCTCCTAAACTACCTGCCACAATCTACTCTAATGCAGGATAAGCTAACTATTCTAATCTAAATTTCCAAGGGACCAGGGAGAGAGAATGCATAAAATGAAAGCCTACACTAAAGCGGTGATACACCAGAAAAGGAGGGTGTGAGAGTAGTCTCCAAATGTGTGAAATACAGAGGCAAAGTGCACACTAGAAGAGGTGATGACAGTTCTCCATAATCTAGCAAAATGCATTCACAACAATATTCCAAGCACACACAATGATAATGAATTCCTGCAAGAACATAATAATAGACACAATATTCTTGTAGAAAGATAAAAGGGGCAAGAAGAATGCAAGAAAACACAAAGTAGGGAAGATACATCCACAAACTTGTATTTTATTGCTTCCTGGTATGCACAGTTCAGTCTATTACAAGATAAGGGCCTGGATCACCATGCAAGGAGTCCACTACAAGGGCCTGCAACACACTAGCTTCACAAAGCAATTTTGGCAGAGCTTTGCTACCCAAAAACTCTCCCTTTACAATGAGCCCAACACTCCAATTTATAGAAAAATGAGAAGGAAAAGAGAAGGGAAAATGGAAATCCCGAAATCTGTCCTTCAACCACCTGTAAGAGGCATTAAATTGAGTGAAATGGTTATACATTACTTGTAAAAGGCTCCCCATACTGTCCCATGTGCTGCAGCAGAGAAAGAATGATGACCATGCCTCTTAATTGCACTCCCAGCTACCAAATAAAACACTGTTCTGAACCCGGCCACGTTTTCTTAAAAATATCAATCAATTTCTGATCAAATCTAGAATTTCTTGATTTTTGTGCATTGGGCTCGGAACCATGATTCCAACGGTACCAATTTTGTGTGATTTCGTTGAGAAATGCAAAAGTTATGGCCTTCTGAGTGCGGGCAGCTATTTTGGGTCTGGCAGGCGTTTTCTGTCATTTGACGGGAATGAGCATTGATTGACGACGAAAGTCCAATTTTGTGAAAATCGGAGCTCGGAGTCAAAAGTTATGGCCGTTTGAAGTTTCCTGACCAAATGTTGACTTTTCTTCCTCCCCTTCGGCCGCTTCGGCTATCCGCGTCCCGCACGTCCCTTTGTCCCAAATGTCCCAATCTTTGACGGACAAATTCTTCCGAACCGCCCGAAATGGGCTTCCATGTCCCTTTTCTGCCGGTGACATGTGGCGTGATCTGATTGGCTTTCGCTCCTTCGGCATTCCGCCCCCCAAGCGCCCCCCTTCGTCCCCAAATGTCCCAATGCTGAAGTTCCTGTTTGCTTTATCCGATCCATTGGTTCGCGTTTTCGCACTTTTCAACTGCCAACATTCCCGATCGCTTTGGGCTGCTTGACTCATTTCGCCGACCGGCTGGTTTGCGTTTCTTTCCCCAACTGCCCCGAATCGCTTTTGCTGCCTTGACTCATTTCGGCCGACCCGCCGTTCGCAGATTTTCGCCCAACTGTCCCTGGGATCAAGCTTTTGGCAGCGATTAGTCAATTTTTCAACTTTTCGGCCTTCGCTGATTTCCGTCCCGCGCATCCCTTTGCCCGGATGTCCCAAATGCCGCAGATCCGCCTTTAGCGCCTTTCGGCCGTTCGCGCCTGCATGTCCCAACTGTCCAAGGACCGCCTGACTAGGACTTAGCCATTTTTCATGATTTTTCCTGCCCAAGCTTGTTTTTTGCAATTTTTACATTTTCTCGTAACTTTCTCTCTTCTTCTTAGACAGGGAGTTAGAAAAAATATGAGGGGACCCTAGAAACATGACCTTTTGTCCGACTCAATAAAATTGCTTGGGACTAAAGAATTTGATGCATGTTATCAAAATTACCTTGAGGGGTGAATTTTGGATAACAGTTGTAGACGAAGGAGATCCCTAATCACACTACCTGTGTCGTAATCCTGATGTTGATGTCTAACCATCCTCTCAACTAGAGAATGTGGTTGTCCCTCATGAAATGGTCCCTCAATGTTGTGAGAGAGGCTCAAGAAGAGATGCCACTCTCTCAAGGTGAATGGAGGGGCTATGGGACCTCTCCCATATTTGAGTGTCCTTTTGATGTGGCTCCGAGTGTGCACCCTCGTCTGGTGTTGTATCCTCTCTTTGACAATCAATCTCCTCTCCTTGACTCCTACAAGACCCTATTATCTTTTGTAGCACCTCAAGTATCTCGTGGTCCTAAATTAGAGGCCTCGTGACTGGGTGTGGGGACCTACGTCCCAAATTTGTAAATCGAATGAAGTTTCATACCTCTTGCAGCAGCCTCTATATGAAAGGAAAGGAAAGCTATGAGTTTGTATAAGGTAGCGGAAATGATTTAAAATGTTTTCATTTATTGATTTAACCATCATTAATTTAATGTTAAAATTACCTAGAGCGTCTGGTGTAAGAACTCGATGCAGGTGCCCCATACATGGCATGATTAAAACCAAACCTAAACACCCAAAATTCTTGATAAATTATTTTTTAAAATGTGTTAAATTTACTTCTAATTTAATTTCTCTAAGGGTTCTGTGTTAAAAAACACCCTTAGACTGTATTTTATTTATTTAATTTATTAAATTTCAAGGATAATATTTTATCACCCCCCCTTAAATAATTAATACCACCCCACCATGTTAAACACTTATTAATTTCCCCAATAGTTAAAAGTCACATTACTTGAATTTATGACCCACCATGCCACTTAGATTCTTTTCTCTATGCACCCAACTAATTTAATTATCACATTCCCATTTAAAATATCTACTTCCAATACTTAAAGTTATGAGGACATAATTTCAACCATATTATTGAATGAATCTAGGCCCTAGATCCTAAGTCGCTCCAAAACCCTAGCTTTCCTTAAGAAAAGCATTAAAATCCTATGTTATTTTATTTGTTCTCTTTTTCTTTATGTGCACATGTTTATTAAATGGTGGAGGATGGAAGAGAAAGAGGGAAAATGGATATCATAGAGCAAAAATGAAAGCTCCTTCTTATATGTATTCGTATTTTAATGGAGGAAGGGAATATTTTCCTTACTTATCTCTCATATATATATATATATATATATATATATATAATCGGGGTTTGATATTTAAATTATGGCATGTATGTATATTTTTAATCATCACAAGAAATCCTTGGTTAAAGAAATGTGAAATTACTTACAAGTGTGGATATGTGTGTGTGTGTGTGTGTGTGTATAGTGGCCTAGTTTTCATTTTATGTTGCAAGGGTATTGAAGGCTAAAACCACTATTCCAAAGTGGTCGGGTTTAACGGCGGTGATTTCATGCTACATGGGTGACATAGGACCACGGTAGGGTATAACATGATGGTTGAGTGGCGTGGCTGAGGCCACTCCACTTTGAGCGTATATAAATGAAAGAGGGGGAAACATATCTGCTTTCCCCCAAATCTATGCCCAACATTTCTCAAATTCACGGTTGAAACTATTTCGCTCACCAATACCCTTGCAAAATGATTATATTTTTTGTTGTTTAATATATCTTAACATATATATATATATATATATATATATATATATATATATATATATATATATATATATATATATATATATATATATATATATATATATATATATATATATATATCAAGAGACATTCAATAATCGGGGTTTCTAAATAAACGGTGATTATAAATTTTGGGTTTCCCCATTTTCACACAAGGTATATATATATATATATATATATGTGTGTGTGTGTGTGTGTGTGTGTGTGTGTGTGTGTGTGTGTGTGTGTGTGTGTGTGTGTGTGTGTGTGTGTGTGTGTGTGTGTGTGTGTGTGTGTGTGTGTGTGTGTGTGTGTGTGTGTGTGTGTGTGTATACTTATAATTGTATGTGTTCCTATATACATGTTAATATTGAACAACATGAATTAATTCTAGTTGAAAAATAGAATAGAAATAATAGGGAAGAAAGCACCATGGAAAGCTAAATTTATTGAAAAATCCTTTCTTATTTTCTCTTTAATAAAAGCAACTAAAACAATAAGTTAATGAGGCAATTATTTCTAGAGCAAGAGATGGATTAAAGCCTTCGACTTTTGATCACAAGATGAAAATATTTATCCTAAGAGAAAGCTTTCAAATATAAATTTATTGATCTTTCATGTCACTAAATATTTTAAATTATAAATAGGATATTTAGTTAAAAATTGCAGCATGTTTACTATGATCTTATTCTCCAAGTTTTAACATAATAAGAGAAAAAAAAATGGCAATATAATATTTTAATACAATCTAAAAAAACTTCACTATCTCCTTACATTTTCATACTAAAGTATGCTTAGAAATGCAACAATTCTACATTCTTTTCTTTCACAACTCATAAAATATGGAACATCATTTGATAAACAAATTGAACTATTAAGTGAAAACTCTTTTGACTCAATATAAAACACAATCAAATAGAGTATGGTGACAAATTTACTACACTCAATAAACATCAACTCCTTTAAAGCTCCATTTCCATACAATAGAAAAAAATCTTCCCATTTAACAAGGTTTTACAAGCATACAACAAATACAAGGAAAGGAGTCTACTCCAATATTTAGAAACAAGATTACAATGTGCCAATCATTCTTCTCATAGAGAGGATACTAAGTCTCAACCTTTCAAATACAAAGATTCAAGCTTCATTCCAAGGTAGGAGACAACTTAATAATAATTACAACATCTATATACAAGATCATAATTAAATGAAAAAGGATAAGCCTCCACAAAAAGGGGAACAACATGTCAAAATTTTCAACTTTTCTTCTCCTCACTCCAAGCAAAATCTGCAAGTTTCCACTCCAAGATAGTCTTCAAGAACAAGAAATAAGGGGCTTGGTTACCTCCCAAAAAATGCCATCATCACATGCCATCTCCAATACATGGAGGACATGCTATCCTCCCTCTAATCCCATGGGAGAGATAGTAGCAAGCCTCAAGACTGCACAACGAAAGTGAGACAAGGTGACCCTCACACACACACACAACTTTTCAACACACAGCAACCAAAATAACAACACTTATCACATGAGGAAAACTCCATGTTTTCCCCAGGGAAGAGTGACAAGGAGCCTAAAGAAACCAAAAATCGAACCAACCAGAGGAACACTATAAAATTTCCAAAATTACCTCCTTATATCTTCATTCAAAAATACCCTCCTTATCACTCCATCCCAAACACCAAGCCTCCTCCTTGGGAGGATTTTCAAACCATATATGGTTTCCTAGCCAAGGATGGAGAAGGAGGTTCAAACCATATGAACAATCCTTCTACCACATCAAACCATATGAGGGGAGGAATAAAAACATGGATCATCATGGATTTCCCATAAAGCCATGTGGTGTAAGAGGGGTCTTCCTCCCTCTTCCCCAACAATTCCAAAATCCACCACTAAAGTAGGATGGATGGAGAAAAAGAAAGGAACAAGAACACAAAACACTCCCACAACAAACATGCAACATACAATATTTAAGCAATCATTATTTATTTTCCATATTATACTATAGAAACAAAAAAAAAGAGGTAAGAATCCTACCTCCAATAATAAAATTCAGCTTCAAGAACAACAAGCTCCCCCAAGCTCCAAGATCTCCAAATCCAATGGTAAAAAATGACAAGTAAAAGTTCCAGCCCCTCTCCACAAGAGAGTTTAAAAATAAGAACAAGTCACCAATCCTCAAAAATGAGAGGGTGACATGTGTCACCCCTCTCATCTCCTAAAAACATATTCCCAAAATCACAAAGAGCATAAAACAAAACATATTTTTGAGGTAATCTCCTAAATTCCCTAGAATGTAAAAAAAAACCAATACACTTCATCTTTTAAGAAATCTCAAGAATCCACCATAGTTACAAGATGGTGACATGAGATGCGTCGTATGGGTGGGAAAATCCCATTTTACCAAGAAAATAGAACCCCCAACCCATAAGTAGGGTCCAAGGGGCTCATTTCCATGAAATGGAGACCTCCAAAGTGAAAAGAGGTCCCTAAAATTGCCACACTTAGCCCAAATTCGAGTTTGGTTAAAGTGGCTCAATAAAATAGGTGGTGGGACCCACCCAAATGATAAATAGGTTGTCCCAAACCACTAACAACAAAATTAACTAACCTAATACAACTCTAATGTATGTGGGGACCATTAGGTCCCAAAACTAGTTTATCACAAGACTAAACAAATTACAATTAACATAATTACAATTAGGAATCACCAAAGGTGTCCAAACATGAATATGCCACAAACACACAAGGCTACACACAATCATGCATGGCTAAAGGACTCGGCCCAATCAACCACTTGTGCAACTTGAGGTGCTATCCCAAACCCAAGTTTTCCTTTGTGCCTGCGTAATCGCACACTCAATTCAAACATTAAACATACCTACTTGATTAAATATATTAATTAAATAATATCATGAAAAAATGATGATTGTATGTTGTAGAGGACTCCTCAAGATTTATAGATATGTATGGTTGAGGTCACGGTGGTATGTGGACGCCACCTAAAAATAGTAATTTTTGAAGAAGGCTTTTTGACAAGATGGTCTAAAGGAGTAGCATATAAAATTGATGTTGAATTATTTATGAGAGTTTTTTATATATGTATATGAAGGTTTCAAGACATGTTCATGCAATTTCATGATGTTTTGAGGTCCAAACAAGTTGACTGGTGAAAGGGCAGTTTTATCACTCTAAGTATACCATAACAAATGTCAGTATGAAATGGCTAAGCACTAAACACATACATCCATATTAACCCGAGCTATCATATCCATCTAAGAACTACATGACAACATTGAATTAGCCATTATAAACCAATGATATCAAAGTATACGACAAAACCATATGTCCATCCATCATATATGAAATAAAACCAACTATATCACAACCTACTAATATCCAAAACCATACAATGCAAGAACTAAGATAATGATCCATAATGCTAGCTTGGCGCTACGCGCCCAAATCACCAAAAGTGTCATCAAATGATCCATAATGAAACCATATAGTATTCAAATAGTACTAAAATTCATTTCCATAATCTAATAAAAATAATGAGTCAACAAATGAACTAATGCAAGAAGGGGTGGGCACTTCACAATCGTAAGGATGAAACTACATCTAGTGAAAATAAATGATCCTTCAAAAAATATTTAGTATATATCCTATCTTCAAATGATATCAAACGCGATTTGATGCCTTTCTAGACCATGAACTCCACCTTGATCTTGTGATTCAAGAGTTGAGAGACAAACATGAGATTTGTGGTCAAGCCAGGGACATAGAGCACCTTTGTGAAGGTATAAATTCTCATCCCAAGAGGAATGTTGAAATACCTATTCACACACAATCTCTAGTGGCTTGATCAGTCAATGATTCAAAAATTGACTTACATATGACTTAATGGCTTAAATTTTTACTTATTTAAATTAAAATGTTGTGGTGATAAGAATAAGAAAAGTATCAAAATTATTTATGTCATTCTTAATTTCAAGAGGAATAGAATAGATATCATACTCAATTGTTTCATTTTCCATTTCAATAGGAGAAGGAGAAAGAGGAAATTTAATTAAATTATTTTCTATTTCAATATAATCAAATGAAAGAGAACATTCAATTTTATCATTTTACATTATAGTAGGGAAATAAGAGTAAGAAAAATCACTTGTAGAATTCCCTACATAAAATGAGAAGGAAATATGTCCCATAAAATATTATTAAGTTCCATTTCAAGAGAGGGAGAGAATAGATAGTCATTTTATTTAACCTTAATTTTTACTAAAGAATCATTTCCATTATCACTATAATTGTCACTATAATCATCATAATAACTATAATCACTATGGCTATCATGAGAACATGCATCATGTGTATCCTTAGTACTAGGTACAATTGTTTGTTAACAAGGAAGCCTCAAGAATATAAGAGGATTTAGTTACCTCTAATGGAGAAGAAGTAATGCCACTAGAGGATCATGTAAATTTCAATACTTTCTTATATATAAAACTATTAGGCATAACATGGGTTGGAGGTGCTAAATTTTGATCACACGCTATAGGGAAATGTCACAATCATATGCATTAAAAGTATCACTACCATCACCCATTCCTTACCATAGATAAATATTAGTTATAAGGATGGAGTTTGAATCATTAATAGAAATATAAGAGAATGAATTGGAATGGGTAGTATAATCCATGAAAGAAAAAATGAGAACTAAACTTGATATTAGGATAGGAATCATGCTCCAAAAACAAATGGATACCCTAGAGTAACTAGGGTTTTGGAAATAAAATCCCTTGTTACTATAGGAAACCATGAGTCAAAATAGGTGATTCAATCAATAAATGTTTTCACTGAATTATTTAACCCTAAAATTAATAATAAGTATATATTATCGATTTAGGAATAATTGATTAATCAGAAACGTGCTTCAATACATAGAATTAGCTAGGTAATCCACATACATCTAGAAAATAAGTAAAGAGGTAAATTATAGTTTGACTAACCACTTAGTTGATTCATAAGGTGATTATTTATTTTCTCATCTAATCTAGGTTTTGTGTGGGTCTCAACATGTGTCTAAAGAGTCTGTGTGTGCTATGTATATTTTGGACCAAATTGTGATTTACAAACTATATTTTTGGTGGTTTGTTCCCTATTATTGTGAAATTATAGTTGTTTGTTAAGCTTATTATACACCCGCACTACCTATGAGTATGTTTGGAAGTCATATAAATCTCACACCTATACTTGTATTTGGAAAAACCCAAACTTTTTTTCACCGACACTCAAACAGACATTAGATACTAAAAAGGTTAGGTTCTATATTTATACTTACCTTAGTGGTCACCCCATGTGATTTATCTTGAATTTTGCACAACATTTCAAACACCATGGAGTTATCCTAGTTCATTTGTAATTGTGTAATTAAATATTTCTCCTTTATCATATATGTGTCCCCATGCCTTAACACAAATAGTGGGATAACTAATATATGTGCTTCATTTAAAACCCTTGTATATAGTAGTTGAATGTTTTAAAAGTAATTTTTCCTTATGGTTCTCTCTTCTAACTTTATCTTGATATGTTCTTAAATGGTGCTTAGATAATGGCTAAATACTTTAAACCTCTTAACAAACTTGTATATATCAAGATCTCTTGTTTTGAAATTTGAATATAGTATTATGCAAATGCTGACTCATATAATATGAAATGAAAGGAATAAGAATTAAAAAGGAACCAATGGTCAAAAGGGACCCAAAGTAAATCATACATGGAACCTTCCATTTTAGATAATAATGTTGGATATTTTTCCAAAACCAAAGGTCTTGTCTAGAGACTAAAACAAATCAATTAAAAATCCATAGATCTCTATAAAAAGACATAATAAAGTGAGAAAATTAAGAAGAAGAATATTTAAAATAGTAAACCAATCCACTTGACATTAAAAAAATAAGTACTTGTTCCACTAGATGTGTATTTCATTGTTTAAGACATATACAAATAAATTTTTCTAAAGCATTTAAGTAACAATACTTTATGCAAAATTTATGTCTACAAAAGCTTGAAAATATACTGCAATAATATGGAGACATCTTCACATAACTAAAATTACTTCTAACACATTGTATAAAAATTAATGAAATTGATTTGGTTTTTGAATCCCTCCACTAAATGTTTTGTTGTAGTACATGAGCATTTGAGAGATTAATGGAGTCTAATGTCAAATATAAGATATTTTTCATCAAGGAAATATCAGGCCTATCTCTTCTCCTTATTATATATTAATACTCCTCATACCCAAGAAATATTTAATATGGTTATTTTTTCAACTACCATACACTTAGAAAGATAATGGTGAATAATTGGTACCCACTACTAAGCATTGACAACCTCCAAGACTAGATTTGAGGTGCACAATAATAGACCTAGATCAACTTGAAGTTAGGTTATCATTAGGTGTCAACACATCCTAAAGAAATATATAAGACACATTTTTAAGATAAATGAGGGAATGTATAAATGGATTTTCATGGACTTGTATTTATCTAAAACTCTATTAAAAATGGTACACTTTATAAATGAACTACTTTATTTTTCCATAGGTTTCATCATCATATATTACCTGGATGACATCCTCATCTAAGAAACTTATTAGATGGATAATTTGAAAAATATCTTACGCATCTTAGACACATTTTGTAAACACAACTTGTGAAGAGAAATTATCTAATGTGCAATCAATGTTTTGAAGATATAGTATCTAGGGTACATCATTGTTCATACAGGCATCCATGCATATCTGTAGAAGATCAAGGTAATCAAGTATAGGCATAATTTGTGCTACATCATGAGCACAAAATTCACCCTCATCATGAGAACCATGACATAAATTTTAAAACCATTTTAGGTTTATATGATAATACACTTGTAGTGCTCACATAACAAAGAAAAAAATTATGTATAACTCTAAAAATTTCATTGACATAGTTTAGCACTACTCATATTGTGAAAATATTTGTATGTTATCTTGAAAATAGTAAAGAAATGGTAACACCACATCTTGGGTAAATATATAATCATGAGTCATTTCAATTCCTACATATGAAAATAAAAATATAAAATCAATAACCCACTAATTGTATGATGTATTTGTAGCAATTTGACCTAGTGATCAAACAAAATAATAGAAAATACAAGATGGCATAAATTTTCCTTGAATGTCTATTAGCATAAGTACACATCTCAATTTTTGACATGCATGATCAAAACTTCTAAAACTAGGTATCTCTCTAATCAAATAACAAGTAAATCACATAAACCTACACTACTTTCATGTAAGGTAAATAGGTGCATATGTTATATATGTCTAATATTATTTTCTAAAAAAATTGACATCTCTGTGATCCAAATTGAGTACCTCACAAAAGACTCATTTTAGAGGCTCATTACACCAACACCATAGGACACTTACAATATTATAACTACAACAATATCATTATCCTCACAAATTTATAAAAATTGAGCACCACATCAAGTCTTTCATTCCTTATTGCATCTTCAATCCTAGGAACAAGATATTGGGATTTTACACACCTCTATTAGTTCTATTTAGGTCATCATAATATA
Organism: Taxus wallichiana var. yunnanensis; assembly: GCA_018340775.1. Lineage (NCBI taxonomy): Eukaryota > Viridiplantae > Streptophyta > Pinopsida > Cupressales > Taxaceae > Taxus > Taxus wallichiana. Next base: position 1,006,087,496 of record CM031242.1, read on the forward strand.
TCACTATGGTTTTCATGATTTTACTACCTATGACAAAGCAACATAATTTATATGTGGTTTTTTAGTGGATAGGTTTTCAAATATGGCCATCATGGTTTCTTGCAAGAAGGGAATATATGTAAAATAAACTACGCACTCCTTCATTCATGTTTGGGTACATTGGATTCTCAACATGTAATTTTTATGATCATAACATGTGCTTTATACACCATATTTTTCAATAATTTTATAACATGATGGATATAAATTAGGATAATTTAATGAAATATAATCTAAAATTGGGAAAGGATAAGACAAAGTAGGATATGAATCGAGTGTGCATGACACAACACTAAGAAGATGTACCATTGGACATTTTTCCCAACCCCACAAAGACGGAAGTGAAGTGTATAGATTATTTAGCCACCTTGATATCTTACCACATAAATCGAGTGATGAAGGAATAACATCTTGTCAAGTATATGTCCACCTTGATATTTTCCCACCCCATGGACCACACCATTGTAGACATATAGAGGTACAATTTTAAAATAGCAAAAATTGAAAGGGAGCCGATTCCCCCACCACATTTTTTAATATGTAAATGTTGAATGATGCAAAGGAGAAGAAGGCATATGCCCCCAAACATTGTATTTAAAATTACATCCAAGTAATTAAATGAAAAAGGAATGAAATATGCATGCCCCTATATTTTTCTCTCTAACTATGTCATTTTTTATTAACGGTAAAAGAGGGTTAAGGGGACCCTACCCCATACAATAAGTGGAGAAAAATATTACAATGAGGATCAAATGAAGCAACCTCTACCAATGGTATAAAGATATAAAAATAGCAATTATAAACCAGCAACCCAACCAAAACAATAACACAAAAGACCAAACCTCAACCCTTAGACCCCTTCCTTAGGATTGTAAGTGCATCTTAAGGGGGTATTATTCCTATTATTTTTTCTGTTCACAACCATCCAATCCTTTTCCTTATTTGGATTTTCATTTTCATTATTATGGATTGGAATCATAACTTTGAAAATCTCCTTATAATTTTTATTTATTGAAGAATCCATAGGAAGGTGACATGTTCCCTTTTCCTCTTCCGAAAATCTGCGAACTCAAGAAATTTTAGTGGATCTGTCTAAGTAGGAGGAAGCACTTCCTCATCCTTGGAATCTAAATCAACATCTTTCTTAGACTCACAATCTGAATCACTATCTGATGGGTCATTTACAACCAGGTGGCTAGGTTTTAAATTCTTCCACCAAGAGCTTCTACTTTTAGCATGTTTTCTCCTAAATGACATTTAGAAGCTAAATGACTAAGATAAAATCATTTTTGACACTCGAAGGGAAACCCTTTATAATCCATATTTTGTGTCCAAATTCTATTCTCAACTTTGAGTTCAATAGTAGCTCGAAAGTCTACAGAAGTATCCATATCAACAAAAATTCTTGCATATGTATTGTTCTCATAATATTTAGTCTTTTGATCAATAGCCAATCATTTTCCTAAGTTATTACCTATAGAGGTTAAGAATATCTCCATCCAAAATAGCGGAAAATAGGGCAGAAAAATTCAAACCAGTTTCTCTTGGAAGGTATCATTCATCGGGTTAAACAAAGGGAACCACAGTTTCATAAAAATAAATGGGATTGGAGATCCCAAACTCTTCCAAATATCAAATCTCTATCTCGAATGGGTTTTGAATTGTTTCATATTTATCTAAATATATATTATAATTTTGTATATGCTGTAAGAATCTAAGAATGCTTGAATATTCTATGGATTTCCTCCCAAGATGGAAATTTCCAATGTGCTATAGAGTGTAATATGGTTCCATCCCTAGTATATGGTTTTATACCAATGTGAATTTTATGCCTTTTCTATATTTTTTCTTGTTTCGAGGATATGTTCCCTATATAAATATGTATTTGAGTCTTGAATTCTAATTATACCATATGTGTATGTATAATATACATTGATGAATTCCCCTTATTTGAGGAATTTGATATATAGTAGTAGTGTGCAATGATTAAAAGAAATGATTCATACCCATGACAAATAAATTTGATAATATATGTTGGAAGGTTATTATGGTCACCACCATTAGTATAATTTTCTTACAACAATGGTGTGCATGGTGTATACCATGGTACATAAATAAAGTAACATGCAACAAGAAACAAGCAATAACAATTGTGTAGAGAATAAAATAAGTATAGAGGAAAATAAATATTCAAGTAATCTAACCTAAGCAATAAGCATGTAAAAGAGTTGTATAAAATATTAGAGCCACAAACATGGGACACCAAAGTGTCATAAGATAATCACAACGAAGGTATATGGACCACATATAAAGTGGTAAGTACCTTCATACAAGTAATGTCACCCACATTAGAGGCATAGAGACACGAACATGGAACATAAAATTGTCACAAGACAAACAACGTGTGCAACCATCATACAAGGAGTAGTCAAGTACTCAAAATTTTAATCAAAAAAGTAATATAGAAATCAATTAAGTGAAACACATAGTCGATAATGCACAAAAAAAACATGGACAAGATAATTTTTCATTACACAAGACACGTGTCTAGTCATTTTATCCCAAAAGATAGCATATTCACAAATATCTTTTATTTGAGTAGAATGAGGAACTGAAATTTATTATAATGAAACAAAATCACTTGAGTAATGTGGGAGATGTCCTAGAAGATTAAAGTCACTAAAAATGGACTATTCCAAAACCTATCATTATGCTTCACACTATGTATGACTGCATTAGGATCAAAGATACCTTCCGAATGCATGTGTGAAAAGAGTATACAAAAAAATATGTTATCTATCAAACCAATATGACAAACAACATAGGAAAATTAATAAGGTATCCAATCAATTTAGATGTAGGTATTGATTTGGTATTGTTTATCATTTTAGATTATACGAATACTTTTGTAATTTTTAAATTAGCTATGTAGAGGAAGGGAAGTAGAAAATGATCTACTTGATGAGGTAATTTATAATATGTCCGTAATACCCATAAATTTTGGGAGTCTTAAGACTCAAATGTTTCACTATAGAAGAAATATAATCATGTATTATCTACGTATGATCCATAGTATGTGCCGGAGGAGACCTAGGATGGAAGGAAACACCGGGAGTAGTATTTGCAATAGGAGACATAATAGGAGGCCAAAGAGGTATATACCTACTAGTATTAGTATGTTTCATATGAGATCTACGAAGGGGCCTAATGGATAGAGACCCACTAGAAGTATTATGTGTTATAGAAGACCTAAGAGGAGGCCTATGAGGGAGAGACCCACTAGAAGTAGTATATTCAATAGAATACCTAGTATAAGTCCTAGGGGAGAGGGAGAGAGAGAGAGAGAGAGAGATTATAATTAGTATGTGCACATAGGATACCTAGGAGGGGAGACCCACTACAAGAAGTACATGTAGATGTACTAGGAATAAGAGTAGCTTTTTTACTAAGTAACCTAGGTATGAGGCATCATATGAGATATCATTGACCATAAAAAATTGTTTATTTTCAATTATCTTAACATATTCGTAATATATATTGTATATCCTTAAAATCATATATCTAAGGGTAACCTAAATACATATCACATGAGCTAAGACAATTATTAATCAAAATGGGATAGACATAGTAATAGAATAATTATAAGAGGTATAACAACATGCCCATGTTTGGTCTTAGTATCAAAGGTTACTTTTTTAGTATGTCTAAGAGAAGAAAGTATATTTTAAGTACACATATTATGTCTAGCACTACTATCAATAAAAACACTTGTTATATGTAATTGGCCAATAAAAATGTAAATATATTGTGTCTAAAATAATATTTGATTCATATTACTTTCATCAAATGTGATAATAATTTGAAGAGGTGGAAAATTAATAATAGTACCAATTGTAATATCCAATGGATGGCCATAAGATGGAGGAGGTATATAACACAATAATCATGGTGCACTTATAAATTATATTTTGTGGTGTTGTGATTATGAAGTTGGCCATTTAAAATATTGAGTTTTCCATTATCATTAATAGGTTTGAATGATTTGATGGTAATCTCCCATTCAATAGCATTAGCATCATAAGATCTTGTATAATATGAAAAATATTAACACATCAATTATAAGAATGGTCAACACATCTATGATAGTCTCAAAAGGCATTAGTATAAAAACATTTACCATGGGGATTTCTTCTATTAACCTGAAGGTTGAGAGGGAGATAAAAAAGGTTGGACTCAAGTATATTTTTAAGCACCAGGTGATGTTTGCAAGGAAATCATGTTATTTTTTGTCAAGGGAATTATAACTAGATCGTTGTGGGTTGACATACAACATTAACAATATCTTGAGCATCAACATTGTTGTCATTAAAGTTTCCTTGGAAGTTAGATTTGACTTAAAATAGGATTATATTTGTTAGGATAAGTGATAACATATTTGATCTTGTTAATAGTGATGAACTTAGTGTTTATGGTGATTTTGATTAGTTGTAATAATGCTAAAATAATAAAACTCTAAATAAAATAGGGTTACCGATACATGTGCTAAAAAATAAAAAATTTGTATGCTTTAATATACAAACAATGTAAAATACTCCTTTCACCAAGAAAGAATACATGTATGCAAAGACAACTAGACAAGACAAATATTAGTTAAGGATTTAACGAGTTACTCAACAAAGGTTGATCCCATGAATCCAAAGGCTTCCTTAAAGGGTGTAAAATTGTGTTATAAAATCAAGAGATGTGATAATAAGATAATAGAATGATAATAATATTATAATTCAAGAGGGATAGAGAGATCCCACTCTACCCGGTAGAAACCTAGGTCGGGGTTGTGGCGAGCTCAAAATCTAGAAACTAGTCGAACCAACCTTGTTCGGTTGCATCCCGTATTTCATGTATGATTTCAAGTTTATCCTCAATGTCTTAAATTTCAGGAGTCGAGGTAATGGCTCACATGGTAAGCTCATGTGCGGTATCGAATTTTTCCCACACGAAAGGCTATTAGACAATCAATTAATTGTATATGCTTGTGATTGGGTGTGATGCACATGTAATAGTCATCTAAAATGAATACATCATGAAATATAATATATTAGACTAGAATAGATTTACAAATATATGATAATTACTAAAAATTAAAAAATTGACAAAGATCGTCGGCAATCAAGAATCAATGGCGATCATAGGAAAAACGGCTTACCTTGATAAAAGTGATAAATATATTGTATTTTATTAAAAAAAAGGTTTGACAATGTTGAGATGGTCTAGGGGGACTCTAAAAGTAGGGAATATATAAAAATCTGATATTTTTACAAGTACAAAGGGCTAATGAGAAACATAGGGGATTACAATACTAATCAAAGGCGATCAGGAATCGACGGTGATCACTATTAAAAATTGCAGATATTCTAAAAGTTGATCAAATGAATAAATGAGGGGTTGAACATGGAGTGGATATAGTAGATTATGTAGATGAAGGTACATAGAATAGAAGTAATGAAAAATATGACTAAAAAGGATAAATAAAAATGTACTAACTATTAGATCTCAAAATTACACCCATCCTGAATCAAGATGATCTAGGAATTTGAAGCAACATGGTACTATCTTTAAGTTGTGGGACCTTTCACTTAATACATACATACAGAGAAGGATGGATTCCTCTTCTTATTTCTACTACTACAACTAATCCTAGGAAGGGAAATATAACTATCTAACTCTACTCTATGATTCCAAGGGACCAGGGTGAGAAGGAGATGCATAAAACAAAATCCTAAGATAACAAGAGGTTATATCATAAGAAATAAGGGGATGAACACTCTCAGATGAGTGAAAATGAGGTAATATGGATAAAATAAGGGAATACATGTGTGCCACAAATCCAAAATAGCACTCACACTCTCATTTCCATGGATCACATTAGAAAAGAAACCCTGCAAGAGATGTAAAACATGCACAACATACCAATATTGTAAAGGAAAGGAAAGAAGAAATAAAATGTGAGATAGGGAAAAATATAGCCACACAAAAAAAAATTCTTCCAAAGTATGCACAATCGATTACAATAGAGGAAGGAGATGAGAATCCACATACAAAGTGAGACATATTTAAGGCTTACAACTCAAAATGCAATGGAACACTACTCTAAATATACTCTTGCAATCTAAGAGGCTTCAACCTTTACAAATGAGCATTATTCAACAATATATATAAGAATATGATAAAAGAATAGGTAAAAGAGAGGAAAACTTGGATTTCCAATCACAACCACCAACAACATGTAATAAATTCCTATAAATCCACCTATATCTCTGTCAAATCTACTTACCCATGTCAATTTTATTATGGAAGAAGGAAAGGAGAAAATCCCCATTAAATTTGGATTGTTGAGTTGACTGGAAGTGTGCATTAATGAAATGAGTCATGTTTTCCCTTATTCACATACCAAATCCTACCAAAATCAGATTTGTAAGAACTTAGAGTGTAGCTTGCATCAGGATATTTCCAATGAGATAAGGCACACATGATTTTGAGCTTTGTGAAAGAATTTATAATGATTTTTTCTATAGTGCAAGAGGAACACACAAGACATGTGGTGTGGCCTGATTGGTAGTGGGATTCATCTAATTATCTATTGGTTTTGTCTTTTCCACATGTCGCATGTTCATTCACCATAAATATTCGATTACACAACCGGTGCTTTTCTATTCATCCTATGAGGTGCACTTTATCTGACAAGTTCTTATAGTTATACACGTGGTGCACTAGGATTGGCATGGAGGATGGTACTACCTTGGGCACATGCATAGGAATAGGAGACACAAGAGAAAATATGTAGAATAATTCCACCAATGTGCGCAAGAGAGTACGTGGAGATAGAGAGAAAGAATGCATACTTGTTAAGGCATTAAAGTGTGCAAGGAAGCATGAAAATCTAGCAAAGGGTAAGTGTGGAAGTTTGGAAGAAGGTGGCATGTGTACGTAATTCTAAGAGGAAGTAGTAGGTGTGTAGTATAAGGATGTGTGGAAGGAAATGTGAGTGTGTGAGGAGGGAAGTGTGAGGGAATTTTTAGGAAAGAGCACAAAGGGGAACGAGCATGCACATGGAGTTATGCACAGGAATTAGGAAGAAAATACATGCATGGGGAATATGTTGGGGACTTACAAATATGCAAAGGAAATTTGCAAGCATGTGCAATTGAATGCACACAGTTAAGAAGGAAGAATAGAATGTGCATGAATAAAAAATGGAGGGAGATATCATAATACAAGTGAGGAAAGAGAAAGTGCACAAAATATACGTGGATGAAAGTGAAAGAAAGGAAGAAGTAAGGAAGAGGTAGAAAGAGAACGTGAGTATGTGTGTAAAGAATCGTAACCAAGGAAATTTGCCAAGGAATAAAACCAGTGGTGTGCACAACTTAAAATCATGATCGAGAGCCATAATGGAACTGCAAGTTGCTAAAATATCCAAGGGGTTATTTTTGGAAATCATTTTGAAACTTTCAGAACATCTTCCCGCTAGATGAAGGAGGTTAGTGGCCTTAAATCATCCATTGGGCATGGAATCAGCCTATAAACATGAAATTATGATCTATAACTTGAAGAATTCACCCCTAAAGCCACATGAAGCACTATCTAGACTTTGTATTTAATGGTTTCTCCCACTTTGAAGATATTCTAATTTGAAATTTATGTGAGTGGAAAACTATTGGATATTGCCCATCTTTGAACTTAACCATTTGAGCACAGGAACTGCCATCCCAAAATCAACAACCGAACACTCACAAGAGCATGTGAGAGGAAATAAACCAATACTAGCAACAAAACACTACACACGAGGCACAGTTGGAGGAATTAAAACTACTCTAATATGTGGATGATGGAGAAGAACTTAATGAAAGTGGTTAAGATAAATCCCATTGATTGGGATTGGTATTGCATCTCCATCAATATGAGATAACTCAAAATAGTTAGTATCCTTACAATAACTAACGATATATGGCCCACTTCAAAGTGCATCAAACTTTGAATTACACCTTGTTTTAGCTTTGTCAACATCCCATTTTAATACCAAATCACCCACTTTGAAAACCTGATCTCTAGCCTTTCTGTCAAACCATTGTTTGGTTGACCTCTGATGTTGTTCCAATTTGATCATGGAATAATTCCTTAGTTCTTCAAGTTCAACTAATTTTTCCATTCTGATTTCTCTTTGGTTTGTGCCCTCAAACGCCGACTGTTGGGACAACTCTAATGAAGGAAATTCAAGTGATAAAGGAAAACTTGGTTCTTTACCATAGACAATTGTATAAGGTGGAGTGCCAATTGTCTTCTTCACCATGATTTTTTCTTCCCAAAGTGCATGTGATACCTTTGTATGCCACTGCCTCTAGTTGATATCCATTTTCTATTTTATGATTCTCGATCAAGTTCTTATCAAGTAGATTCATCCAAGTCATTTATCCGAGGGTAATAGTTGGAATAATTCTTCAAATATATTCTAAGGATAAGATACCAATCAAAAATTCTAGTACCAAGGAAGTCTTTTTCATTATCAGAGATAATGGTTTGAGGAATACTAAACCTTTTTACAATACCCTCAAAAAGTCAAGGATGACCGACTATGTTGCTTCCTTGAGCATGACAACTTTCGTCCATCCGTGAAGTAATTTTTTACTGTCAACACCCACTTGTGTTCAATTCTTGAAGAAGGATTGATCATGTCAATAATATAAAAACCCCATTACACAAAATTTTGATTCACTTGGATTGGATGGAAGGGAAGCAAGGATAATTTCCTTTTACCCGTAAATAAAGGACATTATTTACATTTTCCGACTCACTTGTACGCGTCAAAGAAACAAGGTAGGACAAAAGTAACCTTCCTTAATGATTTTCATTGTTGTAGCTTTAGCAGAGAAGTTTCCACTAGAGAATCCATCATGAAATTATTCTAACACGTTTTGACCCGTGTGCCATCAATGTATCTCAACAACACACCATCAATGTTTTTTTGAAGAGATAACAGTCAATTAGTGCAAAAGGAATAGATTGTAGCCTCGGATGTCTTATATTTTCTTTGCTCAAGCTAGGAGGATATACCCCTGAAGAAATTAATGTTTTCATATCATCCATCTAACTGCACATGCTATAATTTTGATTTTTCTCAACTTTGGCGCACAGAGGATCCTCATATAAGAATAAAGAAGCATACCGATCATTTTATGCGTCCACCGCAAGTTGTCTACATAGCTCACCGCCTCTTACCATTTTTTTGGATTTAATAGTCACATCATACTCCATTATTTTTTTCACCCATCTAGTTATTTTCTCACTAATTTATGCTCACATGATGAAGTCCCTCATACTAGAGTGTGAAACTAGAGCTTTGACATGATTAGTGGTAAGCATACATTTAAACTTTTTTAGTGCGCATGATGAAAAGACCTTTTTTTTGTGTGACTATAATTAAATTCAAAATCCTTCATTGTTTGACTAAATAAATTCATTGTCTTCTCTGGTCCTTGGTCATTTTCTTGCATCAAAATAGAAACAATAGTGGAATCAGCTCCATATGCATAAAGTATGAAATCCTTTAAATAATCAAGATTGGTAAGTGTTTGGGAGTGAGAAATTTCTTTATTGATCTTGTTGAAGCTTTATTTTCCTTCTACTTTCCACTTGAAGACTATATTTTTCTTGAGCATGAGGGTGATAGGCCTAACCAAACCTGCAAAGTTAGGAATGAATTTCTTAACAAAATTGATTTTTCCTAGGAATGATTGCAAGGCCTTCTTGCGAGCTAGAAAAAAAAGAGAGACATGATGGCTAAGATACGTTTAGGATCAATGGAAATTCCATCCTTTGAGACAACATGGCCCAAAAATTTTCCTTGTCAACAAAAAAGTTACACTTCTTGGGGTTAAGAGACACCCCAAATTCTCTGCATCTCTCAAATACTTTCTCCATATGCATGATGTGATATGTGCTCTACTTTGAGAAGAAATTTATGTCGTCTAGGTATACTAGGATGAAATCATTAATATATACTTTAAAGGTAATTTCCATTACTTTTTCTAAGGTTACGCTTGTGTTTGAAAAACCAAAAGGCATTTTTTTATAAGCATATGTTCCCCATTTATTTGTAAACGCATTCTTGAATTGATCCTCTTCCTTGACCATGATCTGATTGAAACTTGAGTAGCCATCCGAGAATAGAAAACCGCTTCGTGTCACCACAGTCTACAAAATTTTATCCATATAAGGAAATGGATAATGGTCCTTTAACAAAGCCTTGTTCAAATCTAAGAAATAAACAAAAAGTCTAATTTCACCATTCTTGATCCATATTGGAACAAGATTTACAACGCAAGTAGATTAATTGATACGAAATATTATATTTTCCTCAATCGGTTTGAATAATTCCTTTCTCATGAGAGGTTCTATTTTGGGATTGGCAGGTCTTTACTTTTGTTTAATGGGCTTCTTGTTAGAATCAAGGTCAATGGTGTGTTGAGAAACACTTGCATCAAATCCCTTGAGTTCTTTATAATCCCCTAGAATATGTCACTTTAGTTTTGACACAATAAGATGAAGGCATGTTTCTCATCATCCTCACATACCTTACTAAGTAGCAATTACCTTCTGTGTGCAATAGTGATTGGCTAGAAATATTCTTGCTTTAAATGAAAATTTTAGTGGCAAATATTCGTAATTTGGTGAATATTCCGTATATGGAAAATTTGAAAAGGTGAATTTTTCAAAGTAGGACAAAGTGTACCGCTTCGCTTAAATTTTCCTTTATAATTTTTTAGGGGTTGGCTTTGTCTATTGTTTAAAACTAATCCTATGTAAACATAGGTAGTTCAGTGGGTAGTATACTACTAATTTACTAGTAAGTTACCATCCAAAGTATAATAAAATACCATGTGAACTTGTGAAGTAGCATCCAATGCACGATAGGGAAATTAAGAGATGTAGAACAACGATTTTCTAGTCATTAGATGCACTACGATAAAGGACATGACAAGAGATTTTATGTCACGCAATAGTAAGTTTGTAGTCACACGACAATAAGTTTGTTTTCACATGACAACAACCTTGCTATCAAATGAAAAAAAGGTTGTTATCATGCGACGACAAGTTTGTTATCATGTGACAACAAGGTTGTTTTCACGCGATAATAAGGTTGTTGTCACACGACAGCAACCTTGTTGTCACACGACAATAACATTTTTTTTGTGTGACAACAAGGTTATTATTACGCGACAGCAAGGTTGTTATTCGGATAGCAACCTTGTTTTCAAACTACAATAAACTTTTTTCACATGACATCAACCTTATTATCGTGCAACAACAAGGTTTTTATCATGCAACAACAACCTTGTTATTTGCATTTACGACTTAAAAATTAAATCTTCTTCCGGTGAAATTTTTTCACACAAACCCTAGAAAATTTGCATGTTTCATGAAAGTGTTTCTAGGGTATTCACCATGGATATTCCACCTTTAATTTCCCAGAGGTCTCTTAAAATGAACCCTACTTTCTTTGCATTCATGTTAATTTCTACTCCTTTAAACTCATCATCAGGACTAAAAATGTGCTCTATGGTGACTAATCCTTTTCACAACTTGTCCTGCCTTCAACTAAATAACTTGATCACCATATCTATCATGCAAGTTAGATTGAATTTTTGAAGAAAACTTAGCTTCATTCTAAATTAATTGTGTAATCTACACATCACTTTCAAACACCTATCAGATGATCTCATTATCTGTAATTGATGGCCTGACCACAACTTTGATATGTTACGCATTGCCTTGGATAAAATCTTCAGCATTTGAGAATTGCAAACCAAGGGCTTCTATCCGGTCTACTTATTTATTCAATATTATTGGCACCACTTGCATATTGATAGCATCAAATATCTCCAAGAGGTCCCAAACTCTATGTTTATAAGCTTTGAGAATCTTATTCTTTTTTTCACATTTGTTTTTGACTTGGTGAAGGACCAATTCAGTTTCCCCAAATACGTGCAATGCCTTTATCTATCTCTTTTCAGTAATGGGAAGACCATGCACCAATGATTCATATTATGCTACGTTGTTAGAGCTTGAAAACTACATCCTATATGTGAAGAAGAGCTTATGATCCTTGGGATAAATCGAATAACACATGTGCTTACACCATTTCTACTTCTATAGCCATCAAATAATTGTAACTTCTATAGTCCACAACCATCATCTTTTTCTTTCTTGAGCAGGGTGGGAAGACCGGCTTCTTCTTCAAGAATTCAATAGGTTCTAAGTCTAGTTTCAACGATCGTATCATAAGGGTCAAATTCAAAGTGTTATTTGGCCCATTCATCTAATAAAAGATCAGGTATTAAAGGAGGAATAGGTTGCTCTTATGAAACTGACTCTTGTTCTTGGTCTTCTTGGATTAGTAAATTGGATTGGAGAGGAGAGGGGTCATATGACTCAACATGATAAGAAAATATAGGCTCATCCTATATGGTAAACATGTTATCATACCTATTTTTAGGAGCATATGATACATATCTAAAGACAAGTAGACACCAATCTTGGTAATGAAATATCTTAATAGGAAAATAGAAAATAAAGGAGGAAATTAAATGACTGACACATCTTGAGTTATGGTTAGACTTGGACATGCATGAAGGGTTAACTTAATATCCTTAATGACTCCTAGGATGTTGAAAGTTGATCCATCAAGTTGCAAGACTCCTTTAGAAACTAGGTTGTACTTAAGACCTAGGATATCGAAATTTTCTTAGGCATGACAAAAGTACTAGCTCCTGATTCAATCATAGAATTGTGCAAAATATGTTTTCCTACTATAAATTATATCTAAAAGGGTGGAGTTTTGAAAAAAATCTTACTTCTTTCTCCTCTTCTTGACACATATTGATGTAGTCCGAGTCTTTAGAATAACTAGATCAGCTTGAGGGAGTTGCGCGAGAGCTTCATGTAGAAGGTCACATTGTGATGGAATGGGGAAGGCATCCCACATTGTGAAATTTACATTTGTCTTCTTCATCTAATAAAAAATATTGAAGGGGAGGCTAATCAACTTGTGAATTTGAGGTGCAATATTCTATTCTTTATTACTTGGGCACCGAGGTAGAGTCCCGAGGTCACACAACAACTTGATTTTTAGGAGGAGGTACGCACATAACTTCATATGCAACCATGTTCGAAGCTTGTGTGAACACTCATGTGCGTCAAAGATGTGCACCAAAATTTTGGGTGGATTTGCACCATCCTTTTTTTTAAGTGGGTCATTTTTACTAGTAGAAGACAAAGGTTGCGCATTATATTCCATCATTCTCTTCTTTGACCTTGTGTTATCATCACACTACTCACACAGTCTATTTGAATTTTCCATGGCCTGGTTTATCATGAAAAATTCATCAACCCCAAAGAACTTAAGTTTGGTCTCGAAATGATCTATGAAATTTCTTCATCTAGCTCTTACACACCGATGGATATTTTATTACTTGAAGCATTCTCAATCATAAAGGATTGCACACGTAAAGCATTTGCGCAATTGTATTGACTATGGAAGATTGCATGGAAATAACCATTTTGTCTCTTGAATCATATTGTTTTGTACTAGGACTAATTCTTTACTTAAGATGGGCAATGGAAGGGGTTATACAGAGCAAATTTCTAAAGAGGAAGGTGCACATTATGACCCTCCCATCTATCATTTTTTCCATACTTCTGATTCAAATATTGATTTCTAAAGGGTTGATGGCTTTGATTGAATCCTTCATTAGAGCTATTTTAAAGGCCCGTGCCTACTATTTTTATAAGGATGTGACTTTTTAAACAAATTTATAATCAAGGTTTTTATTTATTCTTCTTCTTTCGATTTTGGGAAGAATAATATGTGGAGGCAATGGGTTAGGAACTCGATCAAGAATAGGATAAATGGAGGGATGAGGTGCTTGATGCGATTCCAATAACAAAGGCATAGGTAATCTAGGGTTATTTTACCATTTTGGATCAAATAATTTTCAGCTATAATAGTTATAAGATAGGCATTAGGAAGTTGTATAACACCTATAGATTGTATCATAACATCAATATCATAATTTAATGCTCTTAAGAAATTTAAAAAAAAAGCACCTTGTGGAGTTAGTCTCAAGAGAAGTGGAATTATGTCCCATGTCTTCTAAAATCTGAAGTTGAAGTCATCCATGAGCTCATTGGGAGATCTCTTGATTGTTGTGACTTGTTCTAATAAGGATATGTTGTCAGCTTTCTCTTCAAACTGATTGCAAAGTGCAGTGCCAAGCTCATCTCAGTTGTGAATTGAAAGAGGGTTTAAAACACTCAAGTGAGGATCACGAGGGATGACGTGCACATCAACGAATGTGCGAACGGCAGCATGAAGAGATCTCAAGAGGAGCGAGCATCAACTGAATGTGCATGAAAATATTTGAAACACGGCGTAACCTAGTTAAGCCAAAAAAAATTCTCTATCTCATAGATCAAAAGACATGTACATATAGGAGGTGTTGAGTAACCCCCAGTGCTGTAATCATGACAACTTGAGTAGAGAGGGGAGTTATGTTCCCAGAATAGAAGTGTAACTCCCAATGACGCATATGATGCACTGACGCACTGACGTGTAAGAGAATCTCATAATGACCCCTAAATGACACATGGACCTACAATCTCACCTAAGTGAGATAACTCACCTAATGATGTGGAAAATACACACACCAACACCCCCTTCATCATAACTTAGGATGAGGCGGCAAGTCAAAAATGAGAAATGGGTCCCAGCACAAAGCTTGATGAGGTACCCATGCATAAGAAAAAGGTCCCAAGCAGTGAAGGAAAACCCAGTGGGAAAAACATCCACCACAAGAGAACAAAACACTCTCTAATCTAAGAAAGATGCCAAATATGGGTCCCATCTCTAGACGAGCCTGAAAAGGTACCCATGTACAAAGAGGCAATCTCTCGGAAAGAAGAAGAAGAGAGAAGAAGAGGGAGACAAGAGGAATGTAGAAGATGTCATGGACATATCTGAACTCTGCAGCTCTAGGAGGTCTCCCAGAAGAATGTCGATGATGAGATCCTCTGCCTCTGGACTGAAGAAGAGCCACCCGCAACGAACTATGTGCTTGCCCTTAGGAAGGATAGAAATGATGTGCTGGAAGTCCACCCACTCCATAAAGGAAATCAAGGCAATAACATGAAGAACTCTGAGTCTGGTGCATGGAAGTGTGACATAGGTCTAGTGAGTGAGTGCCAAGGAACCGAAGGTAATGCCATGCATGTAGAACTATTAGAGTGTGAAGAGTGAACACCTGTAGAAAGGATGTCCACATGATGTGAAGGCAAAAAAACATCCCCCACAACAGAAAATGGATCCACAAGCAAGGGTGGATCAATGAAGGTCTCCGAAAAGTGGAAGTGATAAGAGTCCCAGAATGGGCACTCCCAACAACGGAGATGATGAACTCCTTTGAAATACTTGTAGATGGATGAGGGACCTGTAGAGCATCACAAGTAGACTCTGTGAAAAGATGACTAAGGTCAAGTAAATACTCGTCCCAATGAGGGGGCTCAACAAACAGAAGAGCAATGTCAGATAGGTATGAGTCATCCAATGAAGGTAGAGGAGTGGAATGGGCCTCACACACTGGAAGTGGAAAGGAGGCTAGTGTAATGATGGTGTGAGACTGAGTAGAAGACTGCCTCGATATCTGATGAGATGTGGGAAGTGTCAACACTCTCTGAATAGTGAGAGAAAGAGGAGAAGAGTCCTTTGTAGTGCTCTCAACATCAGAACTGGGTGCACAATCCTCGTCATCAGAAGTAGAACCAAGCAATTATGTATCATTGGTACTGTCATCACATGAAGAAGAGGAGACAATCAATCAAGCAATGCAAGAATAAAGGGCGGCAGTGTGTGAAGGGTCTCCATAGAGGGACTGAAGAATGCTCCAGACACGGTGAGGTGGATTTGAGTGTGCCATGTGAAACCGTGAGAGATCTAGAGACATGTACATCATCATCATGTGACCAAATACATGGTCACAAGTGTCAAGGAAGTCCTCCGTATGATGATGATTAGCGGAGTGCGCAGGAACTGCCCAAGCAAGAAGGGTAAGAGACCCTCGTGGGCGAAGTAACATTCCATAGAAGCACGCTAAGATGAATAGCTCCCTCTCCAAGTGAGAAGTGGTAGAGGGTTTAAAGTGATCCTGCGATGCTCAAGTCTGGAAAGAGCACTCTCCATGACGCGGAATGCAAGATGCACAAAAGTAAGACGCCGACTCACCGATAATGCGTATGCGTGTGAAATCCCAAGAGTATAGTCAACCCCCCCAAAATGTGGCACTTTATAAAGTAGTGCATTTACAAAATTAACAATTCTATCACGTAGTGTGTGAGAAATCATATAACTTTGACCAAGGAAGCGCTCAAAAATGAGCAGCAAGTCAAAACTTATGGCATAAATACAATTCCCGCAACTGATGGAAAAAGTCAATAAATGTTACAAATTGATTTAAAAAGTGCTCAAAACAAGTGTAAATGGTATCGTGTGATCATGAGGGGGTTAGCCTCCTACCAACCCCGGACCTTGCCCTCTGTCTTCGACACTCGTAGGAGGGTATTAAATAAGCCAAACTACAGCCTTATAAAATTTACAATGCCATGAATGAAATGTTTTTTTAATCACCCTAAAACATTAAAAAATAAGGTGATAGGAGGGCCCACGTTGGAAGAGTGGACAACAAGGAGATGTCATGTCCCACGTTGCTTAGTGTAACCACTGTTGTGTTCAAGGCAACATGAGGAGCTGGAGAGAGCCCACATGGAGCAGTGTTGCAGGTCTGTTGGGTGGAACAGCTGGGGTTAATTTCCACAAGCAGGTGGGAGCTGGTCTGGAGCTGAGGCATTTTCCAATGCTACATGTCTAAAACACCATGTTCTTGAGCTATTTGTGGAGTGCAGGGCAGAGGTTGAAATGTTGTTGGTGTCCACGTGGTGCAAGGGAGGTGTTGGAGGTGCTGCAGACACGTGGGAGGTCTGCAGGATCGTTGGAGGAAACGGCTGGAGTGGTGGAGCTACAGGTTGAAGCAACCAACAAAAGGTAGGCCAAAAAAATGTTTTTTCAATGCAAAAAAATGTAGTTTGAATGAAAACGTGCCAAGGTTAATGCAGTGCGTAGAAAAACATTTTCCAAGGGGCACGTGTAAAAGAAAAATAGCTTCAACGTCCCAAAGTCAAGGCAGTGAAAAATAATAGCGGTGATCTCGAACAACAACAGAGAATCATGATGCCAACAACCAACAAGGACCACGACCAGATTTCATGCCAAAACAACGAGTGCAAAGAGTGCTCGAACTCCGAACAGAAATCTCAAATGAAACCAAGGCATGGCGAGCTCACAGCAAAGGAGCCAAGCATGAAGTGGAATGAAGGCCGAAGCATACAACATGTAGAGCGAGCTTTGAGTGGGTAGCGGTAGGCTTCGAGCAAAGAAGTTGAAATCCAATGCATGAGTATGAAGAGCCAAGACAAGGAAAATGGCCAACCCATTGCAGAGGAGCTCGTGCAGACGAAGATTGGATGTAAACCCGATACAAAACAAGAACCCTTAAAAATGCAAGTGAAGCTGCTCCAAAAAACTGCATGCAAACCTCGTGAAAACACCTCCAAGTCACATGCAAACCCAGATAATCGAGCGGTCAAAGACATTAAACTCGAAAAACACCAAAAAATTGAACAACCACCTTGAACAAATGAACAACCCAAGGAGAGGTATAAACGCTCGAAATCGCAAAGCAAGTAGAGAAAAGTTAGAATTTCCATTACGACGCATGCAACGAGAATCTGAAGATCATGCCGAAAGTCAGAAAACATGCACAAAAATGCCGATGAGTGCACGGATCCACAAGATCCACTCTGATACCATGAAAGAGGGTTTAAAACCCGCAAGCGAGGATCACAAGGGATGACGTGCACATCAACGGACGTGTGAACGGCAACGTGAAGAGATCTCAAGAGGAGCGAGCATCAACCGAATGTGCATGCAAAGATTCAAACACGGGCAAAACCTAGTTAAGCCATAAAAATCCTCTATCTCATAGATCAAAAGACGTGTACATATAGGAGGTGATGAGTAACCCCCAATGCTGAAATCATGACAACTTGAGTAGAGAGGGGGAGTTACATTCCCATAATATAAGTGTAACTCCCAATGACGCATATGACGCACTGACACGTAAGAGAATCTCATAATGACCCCTAAATGACACATGGACCTACGATCTCACCTAAGTGAGATGACTCACCTAATGATGTGGAAAATACACACACCAACATGAATAAAGGTAGGTCTTAAAATTTTGTACCACTTAAACTTGTCTTTGAGTGAAGAAGCTATCACCTTACAACTACATCATCTTCTCGTAACTAGATGAACCGAACATACATTTGCAATGTCTTTAATATGATCGGCAAGAGTAGTTTGATTCTCACTAGTGAAAATGGAATACTTTTGACCTTAGACACGGTATATCATGTTTTGCACAAAGGGCCAAAGGACTACCACCGTTGAAGATGTCAAAAGGGATATTTATTTGTTATGCCATGAATATAATGAGCATTAGGACTGGATAAGAGCGTGAATATTCTACCATGAGGAGGGGTATAAATAGCTCTCCGCATGGGATATGGAGATTTACATGCGGCTCTATTTATTCCTCATGAAGAAAACTAGAGGTATTATTTCGACACTAAAATTTTTCCTCCATAATTTCTATTTCATTAATGTATGTATTAGGAATAGGATGTTGTTAAGTATAATTAGTAGTAGCGTTTGATAGAAGATAACGGTGCTGTCAGTATGGTGTCGCCAATAATGTGGAGTACGGTAACAATCAAAGTACAATAGGAATGTTGTAAAAAGTAAATATTTGTCGTAAGTGGTCCGGTAATGTTAAAATGTCAAAGTTTGGGTAATTAGAGAAGTAGGGTCTACATGATTAGGAATTAGAAATATTATATTGGTAATAAGGACAAGGAGTGAGGTCATAAATATTTTGTGTATTTTATTTGTAAAAATTCTAAAAATGTGGAACCCATGTAAAATGATAAGGTTTATCTTATCTTAATGTATAAGCTTACATGTACATGATAAGAGTTAAGGTATGGAATATGATTCGTCAGTGGATTTCTTATCCTATCTTAGAGATAAGATGGATAAGCCTCGGAAGTTCTATAAATAGAGAGGCCACCCCCTCATTTAGCATAGAAGGAAGTAGTGAGAAATATTGTAGGAAGTGTGCGAAGGAAGCCATCAATTTAAAGGTGTATTGAAGAAGCCATTAAGAGGTGTAATTGTAAAGTTTCTCCCATAGTCTTGGTGAAAGGAAAGTGAAGTCAATAACACTTGAAGTACCTCATGGGTGAGATTGTAGAATAGCTTTCATGTTAATATTATAATTTATTTTGATATTTCAAATTTTTCATCATTCCGTCTTATCATAGTCGATGGTATTCTTGTGTTATGTTGTTGTTTTGTTTCCAGATTACATCCACCAAACCAAAGGTCAGTAATTAGTAAATAATCATAAGACGAGGAGTTCCCGGTGAAGAATTATCATAGTGCCGGATTGGTGATGACATTTTGGTTCCGTTGCCGGGACCATTCCTCGTTGGTGGATTTTCTGGAGAGATATTCCCACTTAGTCAAAAATCAATTAGAGGGTAACCTTGTTTTTACTGTGCATAGTAGTTACCATGGTAAAGTCATTTTTACCGTGAATAGTAGTTACCATGATAAAGTCATTTTTGCTGTGAATAGTATTTATCACAGTAAAGTCACTTTTTACCGTGAATAGTATTTACCACAAAGAACTTTACTTTTACCGTGAATAGTGTTTACCATAAGAAAGTCGGTTTTACCGCAGTAAGTTAAGTTTTACCATAGTTTACCATGGTCATTTCTATTTTACTGTAGAAAGGTGTAAAGTCACTTTCTAGTATAGTGATTCCAATTATTTGTGCACATAAGTCTTGTTAATTGTACTTGTGGGTTGGTATTTCACGGTGGTTACTTTTGAAAATGGGAAAGATTCCTGTTTTTTCAGCTCAATCTAATGAAGATGCTTCTTCTTTCATTCAAGAATTTAAACGATCTTGTATTTGTAATGGCCTTATAAGAAGGGAACAATGGACTGAATTTTTTCCTACTTTTTGGATGGTTCAAGACTTAGGTGGTTTGAAACACTAGGTGGATAATGTGAAAAATTCATGGGATTTATTAACTGAAAGTTTTCTTGAAGAATTTGGTGAACAACAAAATATGCGCAGATCTCATGATCAAGATCACAAAGCTATCCCAAGGAGAGAAGGAGAAGATAAGGGATTATCATGCTCGTGTTCTAGAGCTAAGGAGGAAGCTCGATGCCCGTGATCCGGAAGGAAGGATTAGCGGATGGGTTGATGAATGGCGTGGATAATCTCCTCTGTAAGCACTTCATTCTTGGGATGAAGCCAGAGATCAAACAACGAGTGAAGTATGACCACCCAGCTACCATTGAACAAGCAAAGGAGATTGCAAGAAGGCAAGAAGAAAGCATGGAAGAGGAGCCCAAAGAAATTGTTGTTAAAGTAGAGCCTACACCAAACCTTTGGTCCGTAATCCACAACCACTCCCGGTGAGCACAAATATTTCTCCTAGTACATCTACCGAGTATGAAGATCTCGCTTAAAAGATGGGCCGCTTAACTATTAATCTTCTTCAAGGAAAGGAATTTAGTTCTCGTGGAGGAGATAGAGGTCCAAAAAGAAATATTTCAAGTTGTTTGTTATGGTTGTTATAAAAGGGTCATTATAAGTATAATTGTCCGATAGAGCTTCTACATCCGTAAAGGAGATAATGATAAAGGAAAAGCACCTGTGAATTCTTTTGATGTAGTAGATAAGAGCAGAAATAATGAAGTAGATGTGTTTGTAACAAAAAGAAAGAAAGAAAAAGATAATCAAGATGGAAATGATCCTAAGAAGATGAAAGAAGAAACTAGTAAGAAACATAGGAGAAGAAAGTTGGGTGTGCAGGATTTTCTGATTTCACAGGGGCAAGGACCATACTCCATCTTGGAAGATCTATCCAAAAGGCCTGCAAATATTACATATGGTCAACTCTTGGCTATGTCTTCTGAGAAGAGGCGGGAGTTGCGAGGTGGACTCAATGCTCGACGAAGGAAGGAGGTTGAGGTCCCCTGCTTTTGGAGGCAGAGGCGATCCCTATGCTCCACAAGCTGAGGTATTATGTAATGGTATTTCAATTCATGATGTCTTAGTTGATGGAGGTGTTGCAGTTAATGTAATGACCGAGTCCATGTAATGAATATGTTGGGTTTAAAAATTGATCGCCCTTCAACACTTATGTTAAGGTCATTAATAAGGGAAAACTAAACCAGAAGGTGTAGTTTCAAATGTGGCAATATCTCATTATGGGTGTGGTATGTGTGGTAGACTTTCGTGATGAAAATGGTACTGCTATGCGTACTCCAATGCACGCTGGAAGACCATGGCTAAGGAGAGTTCATGCAAGAAACTACTGGAATGAAGGTTTCATGACACTTGGACGTGGTAGAGAGAGGGTGAAGATAAATGTGATCCTCGACATCATAAGGCGAACTCGTGGATTCAAGTGATGAAACCGATGATCGGACATCCTCTCGATTACTCTAGTACCAAAGAAGTGGACACTGAAGATGAAGAAAGTGAGGTGGATGTTTCAGTCATGGATATCCTTCCACTCACACCAACTCATGACCCCATAAAATTATCTGAAGAAGAAGTTGATGATCGTCTCCAACAAATAAAGATTGGTGATGCTGTGATGGAGAGTGAGAAGGAATCCTACCTCCAAATCTTTTTCAAGGTACATACACCTATTCACTTTTGATTACAAGGAACTCCGTCAAGTAAGTTGGGTAGAACATTGTATTGAGCTGGTAGATGGTGCTAAGCCCATAAAGCAAATGCCATATAGAATGAATCCTAATTTTTCCAAGACTGTAAAAGAAGAAATAGATAAGTTGCTTGATGCAGGATTCATATTTGCTGTGGAGAATTCAGAATGGGTTTCTCCCATTGTGATCTCAATAAAAAAATAATGGGAAGCTACGCATTTGTGTTGATTATAGGAAGCTCAATAAGGCAACAAAGAAGGATCATTACCCTCTTCCATTTTCGATCAGATCTTGGACGAAGTAGCTGGCCAGGAGTGCTATAGTTTTGCTGATGGATATAAGCGCTACAACCAAGTTCGTATAGCAGAAAAATCAGTCAAGACCACGCTCACCACTCCTTGGGGAACGCTTTTCTTATAGAGTTATGCCTTTTGGGTTGTGTAATGCTCCAAAGAACATTCCAAAGCTTTGATGAATAGGGTGTTCAACCCTACATCGGGACCTTCATCGAGTATTTCTGGATGATTTTTGCATCTATGGGAGCAAGTTGACCACCCGCACCAAATGGAGACAAGATTTCAAAGGTTAGATGAAGCACAAGCCTCACTAAACCCTACAAAGTGTGTCTTTGGATGTTCTAAAGGCGTTTTGTTAGGGCATGTCAGATCCAGAGATGGTATTGGTACTGATCGATCCCGATAAAGTTTCAAAATCAAAGATTTACCATTTCCTCTTAATAAAGTAAGTTGAGATCATTTTTAGGCCATGTGGGTTACTATAGAAGGTTCATCAAGAATTTCTCAAAGATTGCATGACAAATACTAACCCAGCTTCTTGAAGAAGGATGTTACTTATGAACCAGAAATAAGGCGTATGAAGCTTTTGACAATCAAGGAAGCCCCGTGTCTTCACCTATTTTGAAGAATCCAGATTGAGCAAGCCATTCATTGTGTACACTCGATGCCTCGATGCAGCACTAGGAAGTACTTTGAGCCAAAAGGATGAAAATGGGAATGAACATCCAATTTACTTTGGGAGCAGATAAATGAGCAAAGTTTGAGGTAAATTATACCAGAATCGAAAAAGAGGCTCGCTATCATTTTTGCTTGTAAAGAAGTTTAGAAATTACTTGCTAGGGCAAAAATTTCTAGTTGTAATGCAGATCATCGCTCTAAAATATATTGTAAATAAGCCTAACCCATCGTGGAGGATAGCAAGATGGATAATTTTCCTACAAGAGTTTGAATTTGATATTATAGATAGGCCAGAAAGAAGCATGTCAATGCAGATGCACTCTCTCGAGCCTATGATGGTTTAGGATCATCTTGTGATGATGATGATTTCCGATGCAAAGATTGTTATCCTCGACACAATCCCTAGCGAATACATAGATATTTGGAATTATCTCAATGAATTCAAGTTTCCCGATGGTGCCAATGCAAAGACTAAGAGAAAGATTACTCAAGCTTAGTCGTCCATATTCTATTCTCGCATGGAGTATTATTTCGAATAGGACCGATGGACAAGACAAGAGGGCAAAATGGACGTGATCAAGGGAAGGAACTTCTAGAAGAATTCCATAATGGTACATGTGGAGGGCACTTCTCTGACAACTTACAGCAAGAAAGGATCTTGATGCAGTTATCACCGCCCACTCTTTTTAAAGATTGTTATAATTATTGTAAGACATGTGATATTTGTCAAACACATGGTAATCGTAAGACTTCATCAGCTCCATTATGTCCTATTCTTCCCTTGGTCCCTTTGAAAAGTGGGGAATAGACATCAGTAGGTCCACTTCCAACTACATCACGCCAAAATAAGTATATTGTAGTTGCCACAGATTATTTAACCAAGTGGGTTGAAGCTAGGCCATTGAAAACAGCTTCCATGGATGAAGTGGCAAGGTTCATATATGAACGCATTTGTCACCAGATTTTGTTGTCCATTAGAAATTGTAATGTATCAAGGAAGCCACTTCATTAATGAGGTGGTAGAAGCCCTAGTCAATAAAGTTTTCTATTAAGCACAGGAAGGCAACAACATACAAGCCAAGCACAAATGGACAGGTGGAACGAACAAATTTTGTGTTGTGTCAAATTCTAGCAAAAGATGCAGCCTTTCACAGTACATAAATGGGATAAAGGATTCATGCAAGATTGTGGGCATATAGGGCAACATCAAAGTCAGCAACAGATACTCCCATTTCAATTGGCCTATGGCATTGATCCAGTTCTTCCTATTGAGTTTGATATTCCCACTGTGAGAGTTATGAAAAATGAAAGGATGGATGAAAGTGATTCAGTAAAAGAAAGGTTGGTACATCTTCATTTGCTAGAGGAAATGAGGGAAATAGCAAAGGATACAAGCCATAAGAAGAAAATGAAGCGTAAGGAATACTTTTGATCAAAAGATCCGGTGGTCTCCATTTCATGTGAATGACTTGGTCTAGTATATGATTCCGTATACAAAAAGAAGAAGACAGAAAATTTCTTCCAAAATGGATGGGGCCCTACAAAATAAAGCAAATGTGCATGAAAATGGTACGTACTTGACCGGAGGAATTGGATGGCACTCCCATTATGAAATGGGTCAACCACGACAAGTTGAAGATTTTCCAAGCACTGTAAATAGTCTACTCCGAGGATGGAGTAGAAGCTAGAAGGGGGAAGATGTCGACACTAAAATTTTCCTCCATAATTTCTATTTCATTAATGTATGTATTAGGAATAGGATGTTGTTAAGTATAATTAGTAGTAGCGCCTCGATAGAAGATAACGGTGTCACAAGATGGTGTCGCCAATAATGTGGAGTACGGTAATAGTCAAAGTACAATAGGAATGTTGTAAAAAAGTAAATATTTGTCGTAAGTGGTCCGGTAATGTTAAAATGTCAAAGTTTGGGTAATTAGAGAAGTAGAGTCTACATGATTAGGAATTAGAAATATTATATTTGTAATAAGGACAAGGAGTGAGGTCATAAATATTTTGTGTATTTTATTTGTAAAAAGTCTAAAAATGTGGAACCCATGTAAAATGATAAGGTTTATCTTATCTTAAAAGATAAGCTTACATGTACAGATAAGAGTTAAGGTATGGAATATGATTCGTCAGTGGATTTCTTATCCTATCTTAGAGATAAGATGGATAAGCCTGGAAGTTCTATAAATAGAGAGGCCACCCCCCTCATTTAGCATAGAAGGAAGTAGTGAGAAATATTGTAGGAAGTGTGTAAAGGAAGCCATCAGTTTAAAGGTGTGTTGAAGAAGCCATTAAGAGGTGTAATTGTAAAGTTTCTCCCATAGTCTTGGTGAAAGGAAAGTGAAGTCAATAACACTTGAAGTACCTCATGGGTGAGATTGTAATAATTTCATGTTAATATTATAATTTATTTTGATATTTCGGATTTGTCATCATTCTGTCTTATCATAGTCGATGGTATTCTTGTGTTATGTTGTTGTTTTGTTTCCAGATTACATCCACCAAACCAAAGGCTGTGCATTAGTAAATAATCATAGCACGAGGAGTTCCCGGTGAAGAATTATCATAGTGCTAGATTGGTGATGACAGTATTCAAAGGCTTCACCGAATAATGCACGTTGTCTCATTTGAATTCTTCTCATGAAAGAGGGCCCAATGACTTCTAAAATTAGTAGATCTAGATGTTGGGAGTCGCCATATGTGTTGAAATAAGCCTCCAAAGGATATAAATTACTAATTCACACACTATAACTTAGTAATGATGAAATTTGAGCTTTCAATATTTGTCCCATCAGGTGTGCCAAAACTGTTAGAGCTCAAAATTGCACCCATCTCGAATCAGGATGGCAACATGGGATTGTCTCCAAGTTGTGGGACCTTGCACTTGAGAGAGATCTTCGGAGAATTTTGGCTTCCTCAAATTATTTCTACTACTAAAACTACTCCTATGAAGGAAAATATAACTATCTAACTCTACTCTATGATTCCAAGGGACCATGGTGAGAAGGAGATGTATAAAACGAAATCCTAAGCTAAAGGGAGGTGATATCACCAGAAATAAGGGGATGAACACTCTCATATGATTGAAAATGAGGTAAAATGGAGAAATAAAGGGAACAAATGTGTGCCACATTCCAAACAACACTCACACTCTCATTTCCATGGAGCACAATAGAAAAGAAACCCTACAAGAGATATAAAACGTGCACACTATATGAATATTGTAAAGGAAAGAAAATAAGATGAAATAAAATGTGAGATAAGGTAGAAGATAGCCACAAAATAGAACTTTTGTTGCTTCCAAAGTATGCAAAGTCAATTACAATAGTGGAAGGAGGTGAGAATCCATGTGTAGTGAGATAAATCTAAGGCCTGCAACTAAAAATGCAAAGGAACACTACTCTAAATAATGTTCTTGCAATCCAAGAGGGTCTAACCTTTAAAAATGAGCATTATTCAACAATATATAGAAGAATAGGAGAGAAGAAGAGGGAAAAGAGAGGGAAAACTTGGATTTCCAATCACAACCACTAACAACATGTACTAAATTCTTGCAAATCCACTTTTAGCTCTGTCAAATTCTCCTACTCACATCAGTTTTTCTTGTGGAAAAGGAAAGGAGCCAAATCCCATGAAATATTGGTGGTTGAGTCAATTGGAAGCATGGATTAATGACCTGAGTTGTGTTTTACCAATTTCACCTACCAAATCCTACCAAAATCTAATTTTGAAGATCTTATAGTGTATCCCACGTTAGGATCTTTCCAATAAGACCAGGCATGCATGATTTTGATATTTTTGGAATAAGTTACATTGATTTGTTCTACAATGCAAGAGGAACACACAAGACACGTAGCGCTATTTGATTGGTCATGGGATTTGGATGATTATCTATTGGTTCCATCTCTTCCATGTGTCACACATTCATTATCTATAAGGATTCAACGCACAACCGGTTCTTTTCTATTCGTTATATGAGGTACACTTTATCCGAAAAGATCTTAGAGTTGGACACATGGTGTGCTAGGATTAGCACGAAGGATGTTACTTCCTTGGGCACATGTGCAGGAATAGGAGGAGAAAGAGAAAGGATGCATAAATAATTCCACCGACACACGTAAGAGAGTGCACATGCATAGAGAGGAAGGATGTGTAGACACAAAATCATGCACTTTAGACATTATTTAGTCCTTGTCTCATACTACTATTTAAAAGGTTTTGAGTGAAGAAATTACTAATTGACCCCCATCTTTTGGCCATCTTACTTGTATTGTATTTCTTCATTCTCGATATTTTACATCTATATGCATACTATTTCAGTCATTTGTTGTTAATTTAGCCTCAACAAGGGTGCTCATGGGAACCGTGGTCCCACCATGGGAACCCTAATCTTTTTCACACTATCTCGCCACTTTTTGGGATTTTTCTAGCTATTTGAGATCTTTATATTTTTTTGGTTGGCCATTTCGAGGTTAATTACAAAATTAGATCAAGAGAACCCTATAAATATAAAGCTATAAGACCATAATGAGAGACCAAGCACTTGTCACTACTATCATCCAGCTAGAGTTACATCCATCTATTGCATTGGAGATCACTTGAATCCACATAGCTCCATCACATAGGCTAAGGCTAGGTCATCTACATCATACACAACATAGGGGTGGATTCTATTATATTCTATGCTCACATTTTATTACATTTTCTACATCTAGTTATTGCTCGCTACTTCACAAAGTGCAACTAGAAAAAGAGAACATAAGGCACATTATGCACATAGTCAAGAGAACTACATTTAGGTCCGAGATGTAATGCAACGCTCGCTAGTAAGCCCAATATTGTGGCATTTGAGGTTAGTTTGACCCATTCATTTTCATTCTTCTTTTTTTAGGGTTTTGATACTCCTTCTTGGTCTTTTGCAGGTCTTTTCATCATCTTGGAATATTAGTGACATCTGGAGCAGTACAACAAAGTTAATGCAATAGACATCAAGGGTTTCGACCATTTGTCAAACCTATGAATATTTGTTTCAGAGCTTTTTCACCGACACAGGAACCCATTTGCAAACTAGATTTCCCGTAGGTACATGCAGCTTCTTCTTCATGCACTCCAGTCTAGCCAAATACTCTAGATCCATCCTTTTCGGAGCTCCTACATATTCATTCCTACTTCCATATTTTCTAGTCACCTTTGTGACATAGTCCCGCACATATTCTATTCAATCGAGTTCTTTCTCTCTTCTCTCTCATATATTAGGGTTTCTATTTACATTTGTTTAGTTGTTTGGGTCATCTTTACATTTATTTATAGCATCTATTTACTTTATTTCCAACTATTCATAACTTATATTAATTAGTATCCATCTATATTTACATTTTTAGTTAATTAGGATGCACACTTTTAAGGAATGAAAGTGTGTAAGTAACGAATATCCAAAGAAAGGGAAAGTGTAGAAGTTTAGAAGAAGGTGGCACGCATAAGGCATGTCAAGAGGAAATAATAGGTACATAGTGTAAGGATGTGTAGAAGGAACTACGAGTTCATGAGGAGGGAAGCGTGAGGGTATAATGTGAGGAAAGAGTGCAAAGGGTGATGAGCATACACGTACGGTTATGTGCAAGACTCGGAAGAAAATTCATGTGCAAATAACATACTAAGGACTTGTAAAAATGCAAAGGAAATCCACATGTGTGCACGAATGAGTGCTCGCATGGCTCGAAGGAATAAGTGGATGCGTAGAGGAATGTGGGCAAAGGGAAAATGGAGGGAGATAGTAGAATACAAGGGAGGAAAGTGATATCACGTGAAATATGTGCATAAGAAAGCAAAATAAATGAATAAGTAAGGAAGAGGCAAGGAGAGTGTGGGAGGTGGTGCATGAAGAAATGTAACCAAGGAAATGCACCAACGAAGAAAACTAGTGACATGTGTAACTTAAAAACATGATCAAGAGCTAAATGGAACTATAAGTTGTTAAAATAACCAAGGGGTTATTTTGGGAAACACTAACCTTGTTAAACACTTCTAAGGATGAAAAATATCCAAAATGTTGATAGATTGGTTGACAAGATTTTTTCAAGAGATGAAATCCAATTATTGATATCTAGAAACAAAGTGATGTAACCTAGTAGTATGTCTATGTAACCTATCTAACCGTGAAAATGATAAGGAGGGTGATTTAAATAGGATCGATGGCATCCGCATGATGATCACCATTGATTTATCTGGAGATGTTAAAAACTAGTAAGGAAAAGATGGAAAATGGTTAAAACCACTTGCCATCTAAGGATTAAGGTTGTTTTATGAGAGGTGGGAGGTTAGGAATCCAAGTAGGAATAGGTTAGGGGTTAGGAATGTAGGATAAATTAGGCTAGGATGGTTTTAGATGGTTAGGGAAGGTAAACAATATTTTATGATGATAAATTGGGCTTTACTTGTGGTAAATTTGATTATGAGGATGATGGACTTGGGATAGTGATAATAATGATAATGTGGTTGATGTGTTCCGGATCACTGGGGTGAAAAAATGGTGTCTACATTTTCCCCTTTTTATTGAGTTGTCTGTAGGCACATGCTGGGAGACAAAAACTAGTGCGAAGATGCCCCAATTTTGTGATAAGGATATTGTTCCCCCTCAAGCCAATGGATGACTTTATTGGTCATTGGATTGAAGAGAGTTATATTGATTAGATAGATTTTCTTTAAAAGATGCTCCATGGTTTGACTATAGTCTAAAATGACCATGTTGGAGGAGTGTAGAGATGGTAGTAATCTTGGAAACACTTGGTAGGGGACATTATATGGCCTTACGAGGTAAAATCTAATGTGTACATCCTATGGATGCATGATTTGAGAATACCACTACATCGAGAGGTTCTAATAGGAGCGCTCTCACGAGGATGTTTGGCATTGTTGGAATAAAGGGTCAAAGGTAGACATCCACAATGTGTGTTAAACTAGATGTATGGTCAAAAATAGAGTTTTGAAAAGGTATTGGGAATCAATACAAAGGTATATAAGCTCTTAATGGTGGCATAGTTTATTTGGAAAAGGTTCAAGTGACCAATTTTTATAAGGTGTGCAAAAGGGGTTAGGATTGATGGTGATTACGTATCGCTGATGGTTACGATGGAATGTCGGAAGTGATATATGATCATTGGTGATTGTACAAAAGAAATATATAAGCCAAGTTGGGTGAGCAAATGAATCATTTGTAGCCTATTAACTTGTGATTCGATAGCTTTGATTTATTGATTGTAAGAATCTTTGAGAGATGGTGGTGAACGGAAGTGGAAGGAAGAGGCATTGGATGAAGAGAGGGGTAAGTATTTTTAATTTTTTTGTTTGTTTTGATTTTTGTGTTTTATTTTTATTTTTGTGATGTTGGACAAGATTTGGATGGGAACACTCAATTGTCAACTATTTTACAATCGGAGGATATTGGTTGGATCATTGTAGATATATGTAAATAAAGTGTCATTAATTAGTGATTGGTGGTGATTAGTTCATTTTTGATAAAATTGTTAAGTGATGTGATTTTCATTTGTTTTTGTAGACAAAGACACCATATACCTTTGGGATAGGATCCCAAAGATATTTGAGACTATTAGATGAGATGTGACCGACACAGATTCAGCCCATTTGACTACCTTTTATTTGAGAGGATTTCACCACTACCAAAGTAGATTCCTAGAGATTCTGGGTTGATGGTTGCATTGTTGGACCGATGTGGGAGCTAAGTCTAGTGACATTCGGTTCCACACTAGCAATATGACTATTATATTATATGATGTACATTAGATTCTGATACTACCTATTTATGGGGAGTGGATAGTTCATATTACTCGAGAGGCTCGTCTGGATACTATGAGATGGTTTTATTGATATAATTCCCCCGAGATTGAATACACTATAGGGGTTTTATATTGATATCTATTACAATGTCTAGGTGCTAGATAATCGGATGATGTCCATGGTCATGGACATTTATTGTTATGCATTACCCGACTCAAGAGGGGGTAGATTTCCATGGATGATTTCTAGTATCTTAGCTGATATTATGGAGCATAAGACAGTGTATGCGTAGGGGTTTTCTTTGCTAGCGTATGTGTACCATGATCTATGGATGTTTGTGACTAGTTAAAGGTTTTGTTTGGATGTGGGATTTCTATTACATTATTGGCACTTTGAGGATATATCCATAGTAAGGACACCAGGTCTTCTATGGAGAGTAAGGGAACCATCATAGTATGTGGTGGGCTTCATGAGATGGAGGTTTGACTTGATGAGAGATGATGACATAAGTGAGATCAAACATATTACACTGATCATTTACATGGTTTATCTATGGATGATGTAGACTGGAGGCCATATGTGGTATTTCATGTGTGGCTTGGTATGGATGTGTATTTTGAAGGTTTGAGGTGGGCACAATGGATTTAGGGAAGGAGGATAGAGATGATTGAGTTTGTGTAGTTACGTAGGGTGCAAAGGCAATTTAGAATCCCACAAAAGATAGCGAGATGGCCCGATTGTATATCACGAGAGGGACCTTCTAGTACCAAACACATATGAGGAAGAGGATTCAAGGGAGTTGGATGGTATATATGTTGATGATGTTGGCATCACGGATGGCTTCAATGAGTGGTGGATAGAGTAGTGGGCAGCCCAACGAAATATAGTGGGGCATAGATAGAGGGGTAGGGAGGTGGAGGAGGAGGGTGATGGTGGTGAGGAGTTTGAAAGATTACATGAATATTTTTTTGTGTTGTATTTGGAGAGGGATCAGTTGATATTAGAGTGGGACACCTCTTGTCCGGAGAGAGACACTCTGTAGTAGGAGAAGGATCAGGCATGCTTAGAGTGTGATACATTCTAGCGAGAGGGGTGGGTATAACTGAAAGTGGAAGGCATTTTAAGTGAAGTATGGAGAATTGGGTGCAGCTTTAGAGACCTCAAGGAGTGTGGTATAAGGAGAAGGGTCAAGTGTAGGGTATGGGGTAGTACCTACGGGAGTAGAGGCGATAGTAGGTGGAGGGTAGATGAGGCCTCCAAGTTTTGTGACTATAGATAAAAATCATGTGTTGGGGGGAGGAAATATGATACTATAAGTGACTTGTGACAGAGTGCCTCCCGGAATCACCTCACTACCTAAAAAATAGAGAGATCAAACATAGATCAGCTAGACAAAACACCTCAGGTGACCACTAGTAGTGTTACATATCCTCGGAGAGATACAAGACCCGATGGAGGATCGGTTGGAGGCTAAGACAGTGGTGTTAGCAGTTGTCGATTTTGAGTTTATTGCATATTATGTGGATTTTTATATATGATTCAAATGTATGGATCCCTTTTGAGGCATTTTTTTATAAAATTTATTAATGAGATATATGTGTGTATATATATATATATATATATATATATATATATATGTATGTATGTATGTATGTATGTATGTATATGTATATGTATATGTATGTATGTATGTATGTATATATATATGATTATGATTTTGGATTCATGTGTTGTTGATTTATTTTGTTGTGATGTTATATATGAGTTTGTGCTAATATTTTGAGATGTTGGATAGATAATATTTATTGATATGATGTTATATGTGTATATGTGTTTGACATTAAAGCACCGAGAGGGGAGGGAGTAAATTAGTGCCTTATAAAACTTGTGAATTTGAACTTAGCAATCAATACAACATTCATTTATTATCCTTTTAAGAAATGAACTAATCAAAGCATGTTATCATGGAAGAAGAGACAACAAACACATGAGGACACAATATTTAAGGTGGGAAACCCAATAAGGGAGAAAACCCACTAAAATAAGAGCAATATCAGGGACAATTGTCTTGTAATTACAATTATCTCACCATGTGGTGAGCACCCACTCACCCTGAAGCACCCACTCCAATTTTGAAGCACCTACTTCAATTCAAGGCCAAGAACCCACTTGATTGTTGTTTTGCAAGCACCTACTTGCAAGGAAGCTCACTCCTAAATTGTTGAGCTACAAATCAGTCTTTCATCAAATGAATTTTGATCACCTTCACCTCATTTTCTTACATCAACACCTTGTGATCACTATTTCAGATATTTATGTCATGTTGCACTTATATTCACAAATTTGCACATCATCTTTCTTCTCTCTATAGCAAGAAACTTCAAGCTCAGAATAATAAGCTTTATAAGCAATCATCACACTCATACAAAATGAATTTTCATCTTAATCTTCAAAGGCTCTTCATCTTACTCCCTTAACTACTTGTGGTAATTGATCTTTTTTTACTTTTTCTTTAAGTACTTCTTACAGGTTTAAGTTATGACTTTAGATCTGTAGGATTTTGGAAGATTCTCTTGAGGAAAACTAAGATGGGGAGTCTTTTCAAATCGTTGACATCTAGTCATAACTTCGATATTCCATTTAGACCTCTAAAAATAGACTTGTAATGGTTAATTTAACTCTTGACATTTCCTTCACCGAGTAAGCACTTATCTTGTAGTGCAACAACTTCTTTTCATAAGTATGAATGTTACAAAATATTCTTAGCTCCTTTATATCCTTAGCACTAGCTCCTTCTTTGTACCTTATTCTTTTACCTTTTGTTATCCAATTTTGCACCTCAGGAAAAACTTGATCAAACACGACCTTGCACACGAAGAAAATGGAGAGGTTGGTTCAATCATGCGAGCCCACATTTTAATTCCAAAAATCAGGTTACATGCGGGCTCGGCAATTACAAATGGAAGGTCGGAAAATGAATGGCCAAGGGAACATCAAAGGAGATCAGAGCTCAAGTGGAAGAATGGAGAAAGGCTCAAAGTTTTCGGACTTCACATTTTTGGAATTTCGGAGACAAGGCAAGAAAAAAATTGAAACAAGTTCGAAATTTAGAAATTTCAGACTTTCAGGTTTTAGAATTTTGGAGTCTTCGAAAGAAAAACAGAAAAGTAACCAAAATGTCTGAAAGTCTAAAATTTCAAACTTTCGGGTTTTGGAGTTTTGGAGTTTTAGGTTTCGGGGTTTCGAAACTCTCGAGGTGGTTTGGGCTATGAATAGTGTAAAAGTTTTGAAAAGGCAAAACTTCTACAAGTTTGAAAGTCCAAAATTTTGGACTTTCAAGTTTTGGAGTTTCGAGTTTCAAAATCTTAGGCTGATTTTCTGATGAATAGTAACCTAAAATCCGAAGTCAAAATGTCCTGAAAGTCTGAAATTTTGGACTTTCAGTTTTAGAGTTTCAGATTTTTCACATGCCTAAGAAGGATGAACAGAGCCTGACTTCCAAAACCAAAATGTTTGAAATTCCAAATTTTGGAATTTCAGAGGTTGCATGCATTTCGAATTTGAAAAGGAAGATCAACAGTTTGCATTTTTTGCAGAATGACCCCCGATCTTTAGATGGCCATAACATTTGACTGGGAGCTTAGATTTACACAAGAAAGGACTTTTTGGAAATATTACAGTCTCCTTTACACAACTACGACTGGTTATCTTAATTTAGGTGAGACTAAGTTATTCAAAATTAAGAAATACAATTCACCATTTTTAGTGGGTGTCAGAATTCTCACCTACCACAATAATTAAGTATGGGTTTCCTTTCTTGCCCAACAAGGAATAGAACATGGAAGCATGGTTTTTTTCATGGCACCCATCATTGTTGTAGGTGAATTCAATGCATTCTAGGGTGGTTGGAGAAAGAATTCGAATTCTTCTCTCCCTTTCTCTCATACTCTTCCTATATATTGTAAGGAGGGGCATTTTTCTAAAGGTTTGATGATTTGTCTTTACACCATCCCTTCTTCTCTTGTCTCTGTAAGTGGATTTGTAGAGTTAAAATCTCCCATCATAACTATAATGAAAATCTTTCCTATTGGCCATTGTAGTGTACTGTATCAAATTTGTGGAGCAATAATACATGTCTATGGATGATTTTTAACCCTCTATTGTGTTCATTGCACCTCTCTAATCTCTCATTGCAATCTTGGTTATCTGTGTATGGTGGTTGTATTACATTTCAATGGTTTTTGTGTTAGGAAATAAGGGATAAAATATGTGGGATAATCCATCACAAAATCGCAATAGTAGAAACTAATATGCGAGAAAATATTACGAGATCTCAAATAAAATTGTAGAATAAAATAACACAACACAAAGAGACAGTATTAAACATGGTTCATCCAATTTGGGCTATGTCCACTAAGAATCACTTTCTTATATTTTATTACAATCCACCACTCTCTCAATAAAATACACAGATTTGTTTGGAGATATGCTTAACAAACTCTACAAAATTCACACCCGAATTCAAAACACATATGCAATGTTACATTATCCCTACCATATGCACAAAACCACATAAGTAGACAACTGCTTAAGTAGTTTTACAAAACTGTGGGTATCAAAACCATGGGCCAAAACCATCCCATAAACCTATGGGTCAAAAATCCCACCCATATGAGAAAAGCACGTTTCTCGGTATATCGGGCACATTTTAAGGCCAAAAACACTTTTCTCGGGGTTACGCTCCTAGACCCCCACTTGGGGCCCCGAACCCCGGCAAGACAACTATGGAAAGTGTACAGTACTCTTAGTGTACAGTCTTTAACACTTTCTCACATGAAAATAGGCTCCATAACCTAACATTTTGTTTAATGGAAAAGCAAGTGTTCAAATTCCTTTTGTGCATCACCTTTGTTAGTTTAGGTTTACTTTCTTGCATCTTATTAACCATGTCTCCTTGGCAAGTTATATTATATTTTAGAGTAGATCCTCTATAATTTGTATGTGTGCATCAGAACACAAGAATAGGAACTAGCCTTCATTCAGAGAGATTTCCCGATTGCAAAGTCCCACACTTTGGGAAAAGCTTCATGCTATGTAATCACACTGATAGTTTTAACCCATCGAGTTGTAGACATTCAGGGGTGTTGTGATTACGCGTCAACACCTTCACCATTTATCTCACATTCTTCATTTGAGCCACAAAATAAAGTTAGGTGTAATGATAGATCACCACATTTTTCTCATGAAGACTGAACATACATATGAGCTCAACTAATCTTGTGATTAGGGTATGAGGACTACAGGAGAATCTCACCAACATTCATGTCTTGAAGATCAA
Source organism: Taxus wallichiana var. yunnanensis (assembly GCA_018340775.1). NCBI lineage: Eukaryota > Viridiplantae > Streptophyta > Pinopsida > Cupressales > Taxaceae > Taxus > Taxus wallichiana. Next base: position 1,006,123,630 of record CM031242.1, read on the forward strand.
AAATAAGAAGATGTATGGACCTCTTGATCACGCTTACTTCACATATTCTAGCCCACATTCATGAACCACACTATCTCGGTCAAAAATATCATGGCACTCCACCAAGGACAAGATTTCATCATCTATATAGCTTAAAGATGATGTTATGGGATCGTATTATCATTCACCATACTCAAGAGATCAATACATCAAAGGACTACCTTACACAAGCTCTAATACTGGGAATACACTTTGGTTTTCTCAAAATAGTCTTGAAAATATGAGAGATTAGAAAAATATATGAACATTCTTAGTCTACCATGGCAGTAGGAACATCTTTCAATGATAATATGAGTACTTTGCAACTTCTTGGCTCCATTGTCTTGTCCAAGAACATGTCAACAAGATCAAACAAGCTAGTTTTCTCAAAATTGTGCATAGAGAGGGTTTTGACACACCAAACCCTAGCTTGATGTTTGGAGGCTCAATCCACCTTGTCTTTCACTTTTATGCTATTGTGAGTGATGAATTCACGATACCTTGTACATCATTACCAAAGGATCTTATGCATGAGTTATCAAGAAAATATATACCAGTTCAACTCAAGTTATTAGCCTTCTTGAACATACAAATATGGAGGTTAGAGAACAATAGGAAACTTTAATTCACTTCTTGGGAGAATAAATTTGAATCCATCAATACATCTTGGGCTTATATTAGGTGCTCATGACAATTTTATTCTTTAAAATTGGGTTTACATATAAGAACTTTCTCAAAACACCATGATTGGTTATAACATGCACAACCTTCAAGTGGTAGACAAAAGAAATGCATCTTCGGTTAAAAATATTCACACACCTTTCTCAAAAACCTTTTTGAGCACTTATAAGACACCAAGATCTACCTGAAACACCAATACTTTCTTCATGAATTATCCATAAAACACATATATCTGTAAATGTCATCAAAATTAGTCCTTTTTGTACTTTACAATTAGATCTATAGATGTAAAATTGGTTTTTCTTGAGCCCTGGAGAGTCCTTTACATGTCTAAAACACCAAAAATATAATTCAATTTACTTTATGTCCATACCTTGCATATTTCTTCTATCGCTCAAAGAGAGGGTTATGGAGGACTTGAAACCAACTTAGAAAAATGGTTAGAACTTCTTTATTTCACCATCATTTGATCTCAGACCTTTTACATTAGATTTTTATCCTAATTTCCTCCAAAAAAGTATCTTATGACTTATCTGAATAATCCTTGTCAATTTAAAACAACTGCTAAGAATTTTAGGTGTTCAATTTGCACTTCTCAAAAACCCGGTTTTGAAGAATGTGACTCCACATGCTTGGTTTTCACTTTCTGACCTAAAAATTTTCTCACACCATGAGAACTTGTGCCTCTAACATCTCTCATGGTTTTTTTGTCATGAGGATCTCTTAATTTTCTTATCCCATATCATTTTCCTATTACTATTGGGCATGTTCTTAAGCCTTCATTTTCAATTGACCAAATCTAAGCTCCAAATCCCTTATTCCTAATCTTTTGCACCTTCATATTCCTTAAACAAGGCTTATTCACAATTCACAATATTGGATTTTCCTTATCTGACCTGCAAGCCATCATATACCAAGAACTACTAGGAATAAGCCTTCAAGATAGGACCATTTTGGATAAATTCACTCATATAGCACCAAGTTTGACATGTACATCTTCATGAAACCTTCTTTACATGCCCGAGACACCTCTTAAAACATGTAAAATAACAATTTGGTTCATACCAATACATATCAAGATAATACAATACACAGGGTATGACTAGAATTCTCAAGGTGTCAACTTCACTCACCAAGACAATACACATACTGACCTTTGAAGGCACAAAACCAACACTGAGACACATTGAATGATTGAATGACAAGAAACACTACAAACCATACCAAAATGAACACTATGCTACACACTTTTCCACTTTTCCATTAATGACAAGATCAATGCTCATGATTCAACAATCTCACCCTTTTTCATTGATGTCAACACAATCGAGATACCTTGATGGAAAAAACTCAACCCATCATCATCACAACACACTTTTTTTGTTTCATAACCATCTCTCCCCATTTTACATCTATGACAAACGGCTTCTTGACACAAAAGACAAACAAGCCACATAAGTACAACAAAAACATACCTCAAAGAACTTGTGCACATGTTCTTCGACACTGGATCTTTTTAGGAGTAGATTTGATACTTGATGTGCTCCCTTAGGTTTTCTTTAGGCTTTTAGTAGCTGGTAGGATCAGTAATGACCCCCAATTATTCCATTAGATGCTCAAAGGTGGCTTTAGGTAGTGGAGTTTTCAATTTGTCTGCTATCTCTTCCTTAGTACTCACATGTTCCAATATAATTTTCTTGTCATTCACTTGTTCTCTCAAGAAGTGGTATTTTATTGGGATATACTTGGTTTTAGAGTGTGTCATAGGGTTCTTAGACACACTTATGGCACTAGTACTATCACAATGTAGAGGTGTTGGTTCATCAAATATGATTTTGTAGTCCGCCAAGGTTTTCTTCATCCGTAGTACTTGAGTACAATAACTTGCAGCTTCTACATACTTGTTGAGCCCAAAAAAATGACTAAGTCCCAGAGCAGAGGATCAGTGCACGTAGAAGACAGTGTAGGAAGAAGGCACATGAGGAAGAGCACACAAGTATAGCTAAGTTGTGCACTAATAGCTTGAACAGTTTACTAGTTTTGGAATGAAGGGCTAGAGTTGAACATGGAGCGCACGAAGGTTTGCGGGTGGGAGTAGAAAAGGGTTTGAGACTCATCCACATTTTGGATTATCGGGTTGTAAGGAAAACACGTGAGGATATGGGTAGGTGTGATAATGGATAAGGTTAGAATATGGATACTTGCAGCCCAAGGAAAGAATATTCCAGGATATAATCATTGTGTTTAAGAGCTGTAAAGTAGATTTATTTATGACTTAGCTGGCACTTACATGTTTAAGGTACTCTAGTATGGCAGGGTATGATGACATTTGGCATGCGGTTTTCTCTTTATTTATGTTGAGGTGGTGAAGGAGAGCTCCCACTCTATTTTAAAATGTGTTTGGATCTAAAACGAGGGATGCAAAGAAGATGTGTGATGCGAGGCAAGAGATGCAAGAGAGACTTTAGATGCACAAGAGAGAGCATGGCTAGAAATCTTCGAGTAGAGTCATTTTGTAGGGTTAGGATGTTATTTATTGATGTATTTGATCTTTTATGACCCTTTTTGATGTAATATTATTAATATAAACAATTGTGAATCAATATATGATGTGGATTATTCTAAATATCTATGTTTATGGGTCTAAACCCTTGTGTTCTTCATATTGTTCATGGTTTAGATATGATTCCTCTATGTTGTTATAATGATTACATTCATATTATGGTGCATTTATGCTTGGATCTAGTTTCTTTACCTTTGTGTTAGAATGAATGTATGTATTTATGTTTCTACAATATTCCTCCATTAATGGTGAACATTCTTATAAGGCTCACATAAAAGAGGGGCTTGGTGCCTTCACGTGCCTCAAGTGAGCACCCAATTTAGGATGGGTGATGTTCCGATGCACTGGGGTTTAAAGGGAGTAGGTAAAAGTGACTACATTTTAGTTTTGTTTCCAGGACCTCTTTTGAATTTGTTGTAAGAATGGTGTGTGATGGCAGAGTGCTTGACTTTGGCCAACATGGAGACTTAGCTTAAGAACATGGAGGATGAGTTTACATAGAGACTCAACACTAGATCCAAGTTTCATGCACATACATGGGTAAAGGAGAATATGTATCATGAGCTTTATGAAAATTTCATTTGTTGTTTTTCAATAGAACTATATGAATGGTTGTCAGTGTATGCATCGATGAGGAGTTAGTACTATTGACCTCCTGTGGACCCAAGAAGATTATCAATGGCTTCATGATGTTGATCTAATTTGGACTTGTGTTGTTAATCATTGGTGGAGTGGTGTGTTGACTAGCTACACATTAGAGTACATGGTTTCTACTTATTCTTTCCCAGAGGTTGCTGAGTTCAAGTTCTTGTGAGAACCAAGAGGATATTTCTTGCATGTTATACCACTAGCCATCAAGATCCTGATCATCACTCTGAGTTTAGAAGTGTTTCCTATGGCTAGCTAAACTCCCACTAGGCGTGGGGCATGGAAGCAGGTGTGGTGAGAAATGGTGGATCCTATGGTAGAAGTGGAGAGAGAAGAGAGGTAGCTCAAGTATAATGAAGCTTGGGAGAGGGAATTAGCAAGACAACATGAGATTGTAGGAATGATGGATGTTTAGAGGCAAACATTGCAGGAAGGATTTTCGATTCACGCAGAGAATGTGGAAACTAAGCAGTCTATTCTACCCCATCTTATAAAATGCAAAAGGAGAACCCCCTTGTCTTTTTATGAGAGCTCATCAGATGGAAAAAGGAGATGGACCATAGGCATGCATTTGAACCCACCTGCAACCAAACCCTTGCACTTAGTTTTCCAATCTTTGAGACAAGTATCGCTAGTCCAATTGGTGTTAGTATTGACAAGTAAACAATGTTAGGTAGATATAATTTATCATTGAATTCATTTATGGACACGTAAACATTTCTTGTGTTAGGTGGTATCCCATCAGGCACATTATTTGGACAAGGTGTGGGCTTGTAAAACATGGGTATCACATCTAGAAGTAGTTCAACTTCACATACTATTGGAGCTTAGTTTAGTACAATGGTGGGAACATAGAGTAGCACTACTTTAGGTCCATGTACCTACTACAAGATGAGGATACAGAGGATCTAGTAGATATGGAGGGTCAGGGGTTAGTGGAACTAGTGGATATGGTGGTGGAGGTAACACTAGAGGAAATTAAGGTTCTGGATCTAGTTGATAAGGACCACAACCCCATCAATAGGTATTTTATGAGATGTCTCTTCATTTACCTAATTATAAAGGTGTCGAGGATGCTATAGAGCATGTACACAAGTGTGAATTGTTATGGCATGTTAAGGGGATCACTACCTCAAAGCGGAAGGCAAGCCAATTTGCAACTAAGTTACAGGGGTACGTGCACAGCTGGTACTAAAAATATGACCCATATTAGATGGCAGTGGATTATACTACGTTGTGTGATGCCTTCTTGGTAGAATTTCATATTCCTAAATTTGAGCAAAAGAGCATCAACATGCTCAAGGAGATTCAATAGGGTATGGTAGAGAGTGTGTGGGAGTATGATGTGTGTTTTAAGACTCTCTTGTCAAATTTATCTTATGATATCCATCCCTCTTAGCATACTTAGTGGTTTTTTGGAGGTTTGATATCACCGTTAAAATAAACGCTTTTGTATAAGACTTTCATGGATATGCGCGAGGCCTTGGAGGCTATTTTGAGCATTGAGGCTATTGGGAAGCATTGATATTGGGGTAAGTCCCTTTTTGGAAGCACATATTGCTTCCATATCAAAAAACTTGAGAATTTGTTTACAAATTCAGCACATGAGACTCACAATGGACTTTGGTGTACATATTGTGAAGTGTAAGGACACACCAAGGATAGTTTCCCTCGAAATTCAGTGTGTGCCATGTCATTAGATTGTGAAATATGTCATGGGGATCATGATCCAAGTAGATTCCCTTTGTTACAATGTGTGCTCCATAAGAATGTGTCTTGTTATTGTAAGATTTATACATCTACCACTCATGATACTAAGGATTGTCGATTGATAGACCAAATTCATGATGCAATTGATATTGTTGTGTGTCAAGCCAACATTGTGACTAGTTTTAAAAAATGGGCATCATCATGAAGGCATGAAGATGGCAAAGGAAGGAAAGAAGCTTTCACAGGAGGATCTAGAGGCCATGGTGGTTGAAGCAGAGGTGTTAGGTTATAGAACCTATTTTCATGTGTGAAAATGTTGAAGATTGTACATTAAGAATATTGTACACTTTCCACAAATGTCTCACCAGGTTCGAGGGGGAAACCCCGAGTGAGGAGTCCGGGTGGAAACCCCGTGATCACATGAGTGAGCGCAACCTCCGAGAAAACAAAATTGGCCTCAAAAAAATGTTCTGATATACCGGAAACATGCTTTTCTCATATGGGTAGGATTTTTTACCCATATGTTTATGGGATGGTTTTGGCCCATGGTTTTGATACCCACGGTTTTGTAAAAATTCTAAAGTAGTTGTCTACTTATAAGGTTTTGTGCATATGGTAGGGTTGATGTAACATTGTAGATGTGTCTAAATTCGAGTGTGAATTCTGTAGAATTTTTTAGCATGGATCAAAATGGATCTAGGTATTGTATTGAGAGAGTGGTGGCTTGTAATAAAATTTGAGCAAGTGATTCTTGGTGGACGTAGCCTAAATTGGGTGAACCATGTTAAATATTATCTCTTTGTGTTTCACTTTTATGATTCTACACTTTTATTTCAGATCTGTAATATTTTCTACATATTGATTTCTATTGTTGTGATTCTATGAGGGATTACTCCACATATTTTATCCCTTATTTCCTAACAAGAGGAAAAAGTGAATTCCCCATGGAACATGTTTCAATTTTGGATCTATGGATCACTATAAGCGTGAGTGCCTAGATTTACTACAATGCTCATGATGCGAAAGAAGAATAAGTATGAGGAGTGTCGTGAATTTTATGATCGATGAGCCATAACTAGAAGAATGAAAAGGGCACAGGAATGGTTAGTGTGAAACATACTTAACCCTTGTTCATTCCTATGGTGACATCTAATCTAGAGTTGGATTCAATATTAGTAACTACATGCGGTGAAATTGGACACGCCAAATAAATACCAAAGAAGATGCCTCTCATTATAAGAGAAGAGGTATTACATGGAAAGTACCTTGATCCAACTTATCAGAAGGAGGTTTACCAGAGACTATGGAGGTAATTAGGAGCTTGCAAGGAGAGATCCAGTGCTTGAAAGATTAGTCATGGAAGTTAGAACAAGTGAAGAATGTTGAGATCCCTCAGAATGATGTTGATGATGTCAAAGAGGTATGTAAGATGTTGCACTAGGAAAATATCATTCCCTATTAGGAGAATGGTTGAGAGGAAAGGTACCATGCGTTAGATGCGAGTACGAGAGGTAGATCTTGCATGCTAATTTTCCCCCTCATAGTCTTGATTATGACAAGGAGATCATGTTGAATGCGGTAGTTGATGGATGGCTTCTGAGAAACATACTAATTGACACAGTGTAGAGGTTAATGTTCTTACTCTGGATGTGTGGAATCATATGGGAGACCACCATTGCAGCCATCTTTAAATGTGTTGTACATGGTGAATAGGACTAAACTTACGCCCATCGAGTCCTAAAGAATGTTTCCATAACCATTAAAGTGGCAAAGTTCACTAGGGAGTTTAAATTCTTAGCACTTTTCGAGGAAGATAGTTTTCTATCCTTACTTGACACCCTTGGTGTTATGTGAATAATGTTGATTTGTGCTTCAATAAGGGATACATCAACTTTGAGAACAAGAAGGAACGTGTTATTATTCCACTAACAAATGGAAGTTCTACGCCTTATGTCAAGCCTTTGGGGAAAAAGACATCAATATAATTTATGTGCACACCATTAGGGACCCAGAGATTATTGAACCATCAAGAGAAGGATTCATTCAGTGGGATGATGCTCAGTCCTTGAGTGATATGACTAGCATTGCATGTGATAATTGGGCACATGGGACTTATGAGTTGGTTGGAAGAGAATTAAAGGGCACTATGACTCATGTTATCAAGGCACATTTGGTTAGGCATCTAGGAGGAAGACAATTACCAAGTTACATGGGAGAAGGTAACCTTGATGTCTTCTTGCACACTATGGAAGTCTAGTGGACCTATGAAGTAGAATAGAGGAATATGCTTGTTTATACCTTGTGTGGGACATTCGCGCGTTATTGACTCATCAGAGGTAGATGAGTGGCATCGAGGATAATCTTATAGAGTCACTCCAGACTAATGCACCTTCAAGGATATGTGACTATCATGGGAGGGAATCATCCTTATACCATGTTCAGGAATGTGAGAAATCTTGACGACGAAGGCCCGAAGCTTTACCTCCTCCACTCTGGGTGCATAAGTTCTATTTTACCTTACATGGTTGTGCACACACATGGTACATCTATTCGTAGTTATGTCATCGTACAGATAAAATTAGCAAAGAGTTGACATCAAGTATTATTCAAACTTTTGAGTATCTATCTTCTAAACCATCAGTGAATGAGGCTTTACAGGTAGTCAAGCACCTTACTCTGGGAGATAGTGCCAAATTTTAGGACTTCATCCTAGATTTTATAGGGAATCCTGATTTGGAGGCATGCTTCGAGGAAGGAGAAGAAATGGATGAAGTACAATTTGAGTGCACCTACCTAGAAAAAGAGAAAGGAAAAATGGTGTACCTGATAGAAGATGAAGAAATAGAGAACCTCGATGTTGATCATACAAAGGGTATGCATGAAATCTTAGATAGTGCGAATGAGAAGGCACATGCCTACCATGAGCCGTTGAAGATAAAGAAGATCAACATTGGCACAAAAATCACCACAAAATCAATCATTGGTCATTACTAGATAGAGTAGGAGGTTTCAAAGATAATTTAGCTACTGACTTCCACAGGATTTATTCCCATGAGGTCCATGAATTGAAATGATTTCATCACATGTTAGGAGATATTTGGATTAAGTTAAAGGAAGGTGCACACCCGATTAGAAAAGGCCTTATAGGATGAATCTTAATCATGAAGGTGAAAAAAGAGATTGACAAAATTTTGGAATCCAGGATCATAGAATCCATTAAATAATTTGAATGGGTTAGCCAATGGTGATTAGTATCAAGAAATATGGAAGGATACAGATTTTTGTAGACTACAGATACTTGAATGTTGCATGTGTGATAGATCCTTTTCCAACGCCTTTTACTTGAGGAAATATTGGAAGGTGTAGTAGGGCGTGAGATCTACTCTTTTACATATGGATTCTCAGGGTATCACCAAGTAAGGATTGCAAAAGAAGACTAGGAGAAGACTACTTTCACCACTAAATGGGGAATTTTTTCTTATATGGTTATGCCATTCAGGCTTAAGAATGCACCTGTTGTATTTTTCATGCATTTGTGGTATAAGCATTCCAAGACTTTATTCATAAGTTTCTACAAGTCTACTTGGATGATTGGACAGTGTATGGATTAGTAAAAGATCATTACAACAACTTGATATTGATGTTTAAAATATACAGTAGTTAATTATCTCTCTAAACATTAAGAAATGTGTCTTTTCTACTCCTTTTAGCACATTACTAGGTCATATTATTTGCAAGGAGGGCTTATCGGTTGATCCTGCCAAAGTTTCTATTATTTTGAATTTGGAGGAGCCTACCAATCAAATCGTAGTGTGTGGATTTTTAGGGCATATGGGTTACTATAGAAAATTCATCAAAGGTTATGCCAGGATTATCGCACCCTTGGAATAACTATTGAGGCATAAATGAAGATTTCACTAGGATGAGGCACAACAAGTGGCTTTTGATATGTTAAGGAGAACTTACTATTGCACCATTTTGCACTTTCCCTCTTGGGACAAGCCCTTTCATGTGCATGTGGATGCATCAAGTATGGAAATTGGAGCAGTGTTAGCACATCCTGGAGAAGGGATTGTTGATCACCCTTTATGTTTTACAAGTAGAAAGTTAACTCTAGCTGAGCAGAATTACACAACAACGGAGTGTGAAGCGTTGTCTATGATTTATGCACTACATAAGTTTAGGTAGTACTTTTTGGATACTCCATTTATATTTTACACAAATCACATGACACTTAAGTATTTAGTAAACAAGCTTATTTTTCAAGGGTGCATATGCCAATGGATCTTATTATTTCAAGAATTTGAACTTTTTGGTGGTAGTCAAACCAGGAAAGTGTAATTCATGACCTGACCATATTTCTATAATTAATTCAGTGAGGATGCATAGAGCATTAAAGACACAATACTAGATGCATAGTTATTTATATTACAATGCGTGCCCATTGATTTGGAGGATATTGTTGTCTTTTTACGAACAGGTGTGGCACTTGATAGACTGAAGAGTATAGAAAGGAAACAACTTTCCATTTGCGCCACACCTTATATGTTGATTGGTGGAGATCTATACAAACTTGGTTGGGATGAGATTTTGCATTAGTGTGTACTAGAGCATGATCATGTGGGTATTATGAAGGAATATCATGGAGGGATTTATGATGCACACTATGTAAGGTGAGCCACCACACATGCAATATTCTATTGGTTGGTTTGTGGTGGGAGACATTGTATAAGGATTGCCAAGAATATGTCGGAGTGATGTGATCATTTCCAGCACCTTGGGAATCTTGGGCATAGAGATGAAATGTCGTTGAGGCCTATAGCAAGTGTGAAACCTTTTTAAAAAATGGGCAATTGACTTTGTGGGCCCTATTTCCCCCAGCACGCATGAGGACAAGTCGTGCTACATCATTACTTGTATAGACTATCTTACACAATGGAAGGAAGCAGAACCTACAAAGGATTGCACTGCAACTACTATAGCAAGGTTCCTTTGGGAGAATATCATAAGTAGGTATGGATGTCCATTGAGTTTAACAAGTGATAGGGGTACTCATTTCTTGAATGAGATTGTTAGGATATTATTGGAAAATTTATGGTAGCCCATCATAAGACTACACCCTATCACCCACAAGCTAATGGAACTACTAAAGCTTTCAACAAGATTTTGAGCCACACATTGACAAAGATCTGTGATGTTGGAAGGAAGGATTGGGATGATAAAGTATCTTTTGTTCTTTGGTCTATAGAACAACCTACAAGAGACTCAACAAAGAACACCCTTTCAATTGGTGTTTGGCACCGAGGCTTGTTTTACCAGTTGAATTTATGTTACCATCCCTATGTATTACATGTGCGGGAGGATTGGATGATGAGAAAGCACTTGAAGAGTCACATAGAAAAACTAATATAATTATGATGAGAGGCACACCATAGCCCGATGGAGCCAGAAAATAGAGAAAGCAAGATAGAAGGCTTGACATGATCGACACATTAAAAATAAGAAGTTGAGGTTAGATAGATGGTTCTTCTGTATGATTCCAAGTTTTTACACCACCCTAGGAAGTTCCAAGTGCATTGGTTGGGACCGTATGTCATGACCTATATACTTGACTCAGGTGCTTTCCAGTTAGAAGCTTTGGATGGTACACACGGTTTCTCAGTTTCTTTAACAAGAGTAGGTTGAAGCCCTACTATAAATAAGTCTTCTTAGTGTTTGTAATAAGGTAGTGTTGTCATTTAGCTTAGGTTTCCCTTTAATGAATTTTCCTTTATATGTGTTTCCTTTCATCATCGTTATGCTTTGTCTTTTTAGTCTTGTGTTGTGTTGTGTAATAACATGTTTGTGCACCAATAGCCAATTACTTTATAAGAGGTTTCATGTGCAGAGGACACGCATACTTTTAGTGTGGGGTGGAGAGCATAGTAAGAGGCACACATTTGGAGTGATGTTGTTGGTGGCCTAGGAGAGAAAAACAAAAGCATGTGGTATCGAGGAATGTGTAGTAGAGGTGATAATGGTCGAGAGATAAAATGGTGTCAAGAAATAGTTTTATGAAATCCATGTACAGTGATGAATGCACAGAGAAACATGAGGTAGGTGATGGTAGGAAGAACTACTTGGTATAAGATGTAGAGGTAGATGTAATTTGGCACAAGCTTTGAGAGCACATAAGGGAGTTGTGGTAAGAGTATTTTTATGTGCTAGAAGATTTAGGAGGTTACGCATGAGTGGGCGCGTGAAGGAAACACATTGGACAAAACACATAGAGAGGAATGCACTGGAAAAATACAAATTTAATGTGGTAGTATAGTGGTAGGTGGCATGGAAATTAATGTAGTAAAAAGTGGAAAACTATAAATAGGGAGTCGGGGTAAGTTATTTTCACCTTGCATTTACTTGTAGAAGAGCTCTTGCAAACTAGGGCATCCTTGCGAGAAATTTGTAAAAATCACATGCGAAGTGAAAGATTTGAGAACCAGATTGGAACAGAAGTACACGGGCATGTGTAGAAGTGGTTGTTTGGAAGGATTTATATGGGTTTTAACATGTTGTCTTGTGGAAGAAAGGGTTTCTAGGTTAGGGTTTGAGAAACTAGGGCACGGGTTTGAAGAATTTACGTAGAAGGATTGGAGCCAAGGGATTGAGTAGTAAGAAAGAAAGATACAAGGAAGGATTAACAAGGACCCAACAAGGAAAATGACACCAAGGAAAGGATCAAATGTTTCACCCAAGAAGAAAGGGAAAGGGAAAACTAGTCGCATCGACAAGTTTCAATGAAGAATGGTATGCAAAGATGCAATACCCAGATGGGGTATTATTGGGGATGGATTGGGTATCTCACATGCAAAAATGGTTATAAGTGATTATAACCATAGGATGATACAAATGAGAAAGATATGACATTGGAGCTTGTTCACCCTACAGGAGAAAGAACAAAAGATGACAAACCAGTGTATGATGACTCCGTGAAGAGGACATTAGAGAAGGTTGGATTTTACAACTCTATGAGTTTCCATTTTTCAGCAAGCCTAAGAGATTATACCAGTGGCTTATGTCATGCATGTGCATGAAGATTACTTTTACTTCACAGGAAGGAGGATGCACATAACTCCACAGTTGATCTCCAAGTACACTTGGACTTATCTGCACATAGGAGATTTGTTGGATGATGACTTGGGTGACAATGAGGTTGTCAAGGAAATAACTAAGGCATATGAATACAAGAAGGGTGGGCATGCCTTTGATATTGCCAAGATCACTAACCCAGTCATGAAGATGGTCGCGCTGTTCACCAAGTTGAATGAACAAGAATGATGGACACAAGTGAACAAGAGATGGTTGAATGTTTACAGAAAGGTTTCAAAGGGGACCATCTACAACATCTCGGCCTTCATTGTAGAGGATATCATTGATGTCACGTGAGATGGAGATAAAATTATGTATGGTAATATTCTTCTTACCATTGTGTTTTTAGATATTGGAGTGCCTAATGGGCCAAATAACAACATTTGGGAGTACCCTAATGAGAACCCCTCCCTAGCTAAGAGGTTTGAAGCATATACTTGTGAAGTATGACACCTACATACAAGGTGTGCTTGGATAAGTGGTACAAGTGATGTGTGATGCATTTGGAGCAGAGTGGAGGATTCCAGAGAAACTACCAAGCCTTGGTGAAGGATGAGGTTGAATTTTTAGTATACTAGCAACAGTTTGCATTGGTAGGTTCACATTGACTAATGGCACCAAGAGCCCATGGTGTAGATTACCTTTTTCCTTCACAACGTAGTATTTTCAGAGTGTTAATAGGTTTAAGGAGGCTAAGAAACTGAGGTTTGATCTAAGTGAAGTAGATCAAGATCACCATGCACTATGTACATGACACTTTTATATCCTTAGAAGTGAGCGTATGTGGAGAAGTATGTCTCTCATGACATACATATGCTAAGGCCCGTAACATTACCACTTGCATAGAAAACAACATCAACAAGGGTGTACATACACCTAAGGCCTAAGTTTGAGAAAGGTGCATATGTTGAGGATGATGTCTCCATCCTTAAAGACCCTATCGGAAGGAAGAAGATAGTGATAAATAAGAGAGATAGGAGGAAAATCCAGCAATCAAGGAACCGAGAGCGCATGTGGTTTAGAACACAAGGGCACAAGAGTTAGGCATGGGCACGAACACTTATACTCATAGGAAGAATTCCCCAGTGAAGGAGAAGTCTCTGGTGAAGAAAATTTAGAGGGTAGTGTAGAGTTTAGACTTTGAGAGAATGGAGAGCGTGAAGGGTGATGAGACTAGAGAGGAGGATGAGGGGTGTGAGTTAGAGAAGAACCCCCTATGTATAATGTACATGAATATGATGAAGAGAAGAATGAATCTGTGGAGGACACTCGAGAGGGAGAAATAAGTGAAGAAGAAGTATGGACAAAGACACATGAGGCCCCGTACCTATCCGGTGAACAGTTAGAGGACACAATGGAGAAGGAGGTGGTAAGTATCATCAAGGACTTGGTAGATCATGAGGTGGAGCACAACGTGAGAGAAATGGAGAAAGAGAAGTATGGAAGCATATGCATGGAGACAATTTTAATAGTTGGTTTCCTGAAGGGAGTGGGCACATGTGGAAAGGTCATGTCGACATCACAAGGACCCATAATGATTTATGATGTTGATCCAAACAAGGTCCTACGCGTGCATTTCCATAAGCACAATGCCTACAGACCACCTCTTCTGTTGGTCATCATTTGATATAGATGGTGCATACCCACAAACAAGGAAGATTTGTCATGGGATTTTTAGTCCCATGTTGATGAGCTAAAATTTGAATTCAATGTAGTTGCATTGCTAGACACACCGAGCTCTGAGAGGTAAATCCTATTATGGATTCTCAACAGATAACTGGTGAGTGAGTGAGTAATGAAATTCAAAAAGGTGTCGATGGAGGTCAAAGCAAGGTTATTTGGGAGGAATAACATGATTAAAGCATTGGAGAAGGAATTGGAGGAAAATAACAAGGAGATTATAGAGAGGGACAAGGAGATAAAGGGAAAGGAGTTTATAATTGCACGTAGTTGAGGAATGAGTTGAGAGAAGAGAAGGGGAAGGTGTGTGAAGCTTACAAGAAAGTGGAGGTTATCTCGACTCCATTATTTTAGCACGCTCGTATTTATCCCCCTTTCATAGAAGTATGAGTCATCCTTCCACTTCCTAGAGGATTTGACGTGCATCATCATGATGGAGAAGAAACCACTTGCATTGGAGTCAGGTGGAAGAAGTTATGGCATGATAGAAAGAGCAAGAGAGATTACAAATTGAGGAGACCATAACTCAGTACACTAAGCTTCTTGCTTCAGTGAAAACTACGGCTCACATGGCCGAAGTTTTCTATGACAATTGTGAAGACAGAGACAGGGTGGAAAGTGTGTTGGTTGCTACACATGAGGTAGATTTGAAGGAGTTCCAGGCCAAGAATAGAGGCAATCGGGTGGAACGTGACAAGATCCTAGTGGAGGTTGAGAATAAATCTAAGGCAATTGAAATTTTAAGGACCTCTATTAAGAGTAAAGTCAAGGAATTATATCCCCAGGTGACACATAGGATGGATGCGTTGACCAACCTTAGCAAGCAAATGGAGAATATTGTTGACACATTGAAGGCTAAGGGTGAAGAGATGACATTCATGAGGTCAATGTGTTGATAGGGATTTATTTAAATAGGCGTACAGAGTGAGGTGGATTCTTGGAATGAGATTGAAGCATCCTTGAATAAAAATTTCCCAATCCTTGTGCAATAGTAGCAAAATTCTTTTGTTCTTTGGCGTAATCTGATATAGGTCATTTTATTCTTCCATTATTTATTCTTTTTGGAGATCAAATTGTTTCCGGCAACGGATAGAAAAATTTAGTGTGGGTAATGTTGAGTCTAGAAAAATTACTAAGTCCTGAGCAAAGGATCAATGCACGCATGGAAGAAAGTGTAGGAAGAAGGCGCATGAGGAATAACGCACAAGGATAACTAAGTTTTGTGTGTACAACTTGAATAGTTTACCAATTTTGGAATGAAGGGATAGAGTTGGACATGGAGTGCGTAAAGGTTTGTACGTGGGAGTAGAAAAGGGTTTGAGACTTAGCCACATTTTGGGTTATGGTGTTGCATGGAAAACACGTGAGGATACGGGTAGGCGTGATAGTGGATAAGGTTAGAACATGGAGACTTGCAGCCCAAGGAAATAATATTCTAGGATATAATCATTGTGTTTAAGAGTTGTAAAGTAGAGTTAGTTATGACTTAGCTGGCACTTGCATGTTTAAGGTACTCGAGTATGGCGGGGTATGATGACATTTGGCATGCGGTTTTCTCTTGAGTGATGTTGAGGTGGTGAAGGAGAGCTCCCACTCTATTTAAAAATACATTTGGATCTAAAATGGGGGATGTGAAGAAGATGTGTGATGCAAGGCAAGAGATGCAAGAGAGACTTTAGATGCACAAGAGAGAACATGGCTAGAACTCTTTGAGTAGATTCATTTTGTAGGGTTAGGATGTTATTTCTTGATGTATTCAGTCTGTTATGACCCTTTTTGATGTAATATGGCTACTATAAACAATTTTGAATCAATATATGAGGTGGATTGTTCTGAATATCTATGTTTATGGGTCCAAACCCTTGTGTTCTTCATATTTCTCATGGTTCAAATCTGATTCCTCTATGTTGTTATAATGATTACACTCATATTATGGTGCATATGTGCTTGGATCTAGTTTCTTTACCTTTGTGCTAGAATGAATGTATGTATTTTTTTACAATATTCCTCCATTAATGGTGAACATTCTTATATATCTCACGTGAAAGAGGGGCTCGGCGCCTTCGTTTACCTTGGGTGAGCACCCAGTTTAGGATGGGTTATGTGTCAGCATGCTTGGGGTTTAAATTCACATGTTGAAAGTGCCACTAATTATTTTTTCTTACTTAGCTGAGATACAAGACACTTACCCACAAATGATTCCCTTCCACTTGTGCTCTTTATATCATCAATGTTCCCGTGTTAATCATCATCTGTGTGAATGCCCTTATGTTTAATGGCTTTCTTCTTAGATACCAAAGTCCATAATTTAGGTTTCCCATTAGATATTTGAATATCCTCTTAACTACCCGAATATGAATCTCTCTGGATTCTTCTTTAAATCTCTCAACTAACCCCACAGCTTGCACTATATCTATCCTAAAAGCAATATCTAGTATAATAGGTTGCCAATAATGGGCCTATACAATCTTTGATAAACCATTGGTGACATTTTCTCTTTGTTGAGCTTGCATCCCATGATCATTGGTGTCCCTACTAGTATACAATTTTCCATGTTAAACCTTTTAAGCATCTCCTTAACATACTTGGTTTGAGATATGAATATTCATTTCTCTGATTGGTTGATTTGTAGTCCCAAGAAGAAGGTTAAGTCTCCAAGCATTGACATCTCAAATTATTCCTTCATGACTTCAGCAAACTCATGTGTCATTCTCTCATTATCTCCCCCAAATATTATGTCATCCACATAAATACAACAATCAACAAGTTTCCTTCTTCTTCCTTTATGTATAGGTTACTATCAGCTACTCCTTTTCTAAAGCCTTGGTCAACTAGATACTTGTCTAACCTATTATACCAAGCTCTAGGAGCTTGTTTGATCCCATACAAAGCCTTCTTCAACTTTCATACATAATTGATGTATTTTTTAGGGAAAAACCATCTGGTTGTTCAATATAAACTTCTTCATTTAGGTGACCATTCAAAAAAGTTGACTTAACATCCATTTGGTAGATTTTGAACCTCTTGTGTGCTACATAGGCCAAGAACAATCTGATTGCTTCCATCCTTTCCACTTTGGTGCAAAGGTTTCATCAAATTCAATTCCTTCCATTTGAGCATACCTTTCATATACTAATATTTCCTTGTTTCTAGTTACTTCACCTTTTTCATTTAGTTTATTTCTAAAAACCCACTTTGTTCCAATCACATTCTTGTCCTTGGGTCTAGGAACTAACTCCCAAGTTTCATTTTTCTCAATTTGATCTAATTCTTCATTCATTGTTTTCACCCAATGTTGGTCTTCGCTAGATTCTTCAACAATATAGGGTTCTACCATGGATAGGAGAGTTGTATTCTCTTGAGTATTCAAGTTTTTATCCTTCTTATTGTGAGTATGCATGCATCTATGTTTTCAATAATCTAATCAACTAGATGATCTTTCTTTACCTCGCCTTATGTTAGTAATAAGAGAACAAATATACGAAAACAATTCCTCAAATCACACTAGTAGGAAACTATATAGCAGAAGTATACATGCGAAATATAACAAAGATAAATGAATAATGCACAAAAGAAGATAAGACAAGATTTAACGTGGTTCACCCAATGTGGGATACGTCCATCAAGAACTTTCTCAGATTTTATTATCAACAAGAGTAAAACAACTCTCACAGTATTCTCTCAGTTATGAACTCACAACAGAATTCCAAAGATGCTAAACCACAATTGACACCCAATTGCTTAACCTTGATCACTCTTGATCACCTCTTGATCACTAAGACTCAAGACCTCTTGAACACACAAGATATCTTCAAGATACCCTAACACCTCTATTTATAGGATTACAATCCTTTAAGAAGTCCAAAAGCTGACCCTAGAAGTTTGAAAGTCATGACCTTTCATCTTCCCACGGCTAGAAAAGAAACTGTCATGACCTTTCATCTTCCCATGGCTGGAAAAGAAATGGTCATGACCTTTCATCTTCCCAATTCAAACTCCACACTTCAATACTGATTTGAGAAGACCAAAAACAGGCTCCACACCCCAACAATATCCCACTTGGAGATTGTTCCTACTGAGAAAAGTTCTCAACCCTTCATTATCAACCATGAAGGCCAATCAAAGTTGAACACAACTTCAACTTCTCCCTTGTGACCACCTTGGTCATCATATCCATGATTTTGATTGGTATGAATCTTTTCCAGCTTCAACTTATCTTCTTCGAAATTTTCCCTGATGAAATGATATCTCAGCTGAATGTGCTTCGTCCTAGAGTGAAAAGTGTATTTCTTCACTAAATGAATAGTGATGTGACTATCACTGTGTAGTCTCCCAACTTCCTGCTTATGACCCAACTCATCAAGAAACTATTGTATCCAAATCATCTCATTTATTTCCTCTATGGTAGCAACATACTCAACCTTTGTGGTTGACAAAGCCACAACCTTTTGTAACCATCAAATCCAACTCACCGCTATATCACCAACCATAAATACATAACCTGTTGTGCTCCTCCTGATTTCCAAATCTCCTGCCATGTCTGAATATACATAACAACACAATGTAGTGTCCGATCCACCGAAACACATTGCTTCTCCCATGGTCCCTCTCAAATACCGAAGGATCCACTTCACTGCATGTCAATGCTCTCTACCTGGATCACTCATAAACCTGCTCACTACTCCCACTGCATGGGAAATGTCAGGCCTAGTGCATACCATAGCATACATCAAGCTACCAACCACTAATGAGTACAGTACCCTGGACATCTGGATTTTATCCTCCTCAGTCTTGGGACTCTACTCCTTTGATAATTTAAAGTGACCTGCCAAAGGGGTACTAACCAGTTTAGCATCCTGCATACTAAACCTCTCCAAGACCTTCTTTATGTACTCTTCTTGAGATAACACCAGCTTCCTCTCTTTCCTGTTTTGATTTATTCTCATACCAAGGATTTGTTTTTCTGCCCCAAATCCTTCATAGCAAAGGAGTCACCTAGCTGCTTCTTGAGTACCTTTATTTCCTACATGTTCTTCCCTACAACAAGCATATCATCCACATACAAGAATAGAATAATATAACTACCATCAAAAACTTCTTGATGTACACACAATGGTCTTGAGTGACACATGGAGTAACCCTACTCTTGCATAAAATTGTCAAACTTCTTGTACCACTGCCATGGAGCTTGTTTCAGGCCATACAAGCTCTTCTTCAATTTGCACACTAACCTCTCCTTCCCTTTGACCTCATAACCCTATGGCTGTTGCATATACAATTCCTCCTCCAACTCACCATGAAGGAATGTAGTCTTCACATCTAACTGCTCTAAGTGCAAGTCTTCTATTGCTACTAAACCAAGAACAATTCTAATAGAAGTCATTTTAACAATAGGAGAAAAAAATTCATCAAATTCTATACCTTTCTTCTGTGTAAATCCCTTGACCACCAACCGGGCCTTGTATCTTTTCCTGCCTCCATCTTCCTCTTTGATTCTATACACCCACTTGTTCTGCAATGCTCTCTTTCCCTCGGGTAGCTCCACCAAATCCCAAGTATGGTTTTCCATAAGAGATCTATGTTCTTCATCTATGGCATGCTCCCACTTATTCCTCGCATCCACCTACAATGCTTCCTCAAATAACTCTGGCTCTCCACTATCGATGAGCAATAAATAATTCAAAGATGGAGTAAATCATTCAAGTTCCCTTTTTACTCTAGAAGACCTTCTCACCTTAGGAGTTGGGGTTTCCCGATGAGTAGGTTCCCGAAGGCCGGCTATGTCGAAACATGTTGCACTGAAACTAGCCCTTGGAAACCTTGTTGTCTGCAATGTCCTCTAACACTGTGTATTCTTTCTTTGATTCCTCTTTCTATTCTTGCAACTGATCTTTATACATGACTTTTCATTAAAGACAATATATCTAGACCAAAATATTTTCTTGTCCTTAAGACTCCAAACACAAAAACCAAAGTCATCCTCACCATATCCAACAAAGGTGCATTTCTCATACTTAGCCTCTAACTTGGTCCTATCATCTTTATCAATGTGAACAAATACCTCACATCCAAATACTCTAAGAAATTAGTAATCAATTTTCTTACTAGACCAAGCCTCCTCAGGTGTACCTCCATCCAAAGCCATATAGGGTCCTCTGTTAATCGGATAAATAGTTGTGCTCACCGCTTCCATCCGCAAACATGAGTGGCATCCCCACATGTAACCTCACGAACCTAGCACGCTCCATGATTGTTTTATTCATTCTCTCTAACACTCCATTTTCCTATCAAGTATTTAGAACTTATTTTTACCTCGTGGATCCCATTTACCAAACAAGAATCAAGAAATTCATTGCTGTAATACTCCCCTCCATTATCCAACCTGAGACATTTCAACTTGAGAATTGTTTCATTCTCAAGCAAGGATTTCCATCTTTTGAAGGTTTCAAACACATCATATTTCTTTCTAATTCAATATACCCAAACTTTTCTAGTTGCATCATCAATGAAAGTTACATAATAACATGAACCACCAATATATTTTACCTTAGTTGGCCCCAATACGTCTCAGTATGGATTAAATCTAACTTACCCTCCTTCCTGGTAGGTCCAACCTTGAGGAATCTCACCCGCTTCTGTTTTCCATAAACACAGTCCTCATAGAAGTCTAAATCTAACTCCTTTAATCCAGGAAACCTATCCTTTATAATTTACATGCCCTTTTGACTCATATGACCGAGTCTCTAGTGCCACAAAGTTGCATCTCCATCTGCAGAAACTAAATTACAATAATCAGCACCACTGGTTAAATACAAAGTACCAATTTTCTTACCTCTTGCAACCACAAGAGATCCCTTGGTAATCTGTTAGTGCAAATTCACAAGCACCCCCAAATGAGTTATGAATCTACTTTTATAAGACAAATTCATTTGGTATGATTGCACAACATTGAGCTTGGGACTTTTGCAAATGGGGAAAGCTCTCCAGAGAAGGTTGGTTCCTCTTCCTAAACTACCTACCACAAGCTATTCCAATGCAGAAAGCTAATCTAACCTAATCTAACTTCCAAGGAGACAAGGAGAGGAAGAAAACAAGGAAAAATAGAGCCTACACTAAAATGGTGATACACCAGAGAAGGAAAGTGTTGATTATCTATCAAAACTGCCATGGAACAAGAAGAGGTGAGAAATGGAAAGGATGGACAAGTGCATCACAGACCAAAGATGGATTTCACACAGAAAATGTTCCAAAACTCCATGAACACAGCTCCAAAACCTAAAATCAACATCCAAACATGCATAAATACCCTATAATGAAGAGAGGTAAGAAAAACAATAAAGAAAATGAGCCAAGGATGGACAAATGCATCACAAAAACATGTTTTTTATTGCTCAGAGTTTACACAGGCATCATTTCAGGGGTAGAGAAAAAATGCCATTATAGATCGGGGAGGAGATTCAAACTCCATTTTTGAACCTAGGGAAGAAAAGAAGGGAGAGGCAAAGAAGAAGGATGAATGACCTTTTTCAAAATGAGCCAAAACTGGCTTTTATTGCTCAAACAGAATGAAGGAAATGAGAAAACATGGGAAAATCAATTTTAAAACTCCAACCACCTCCAATATCCATTTAGTTATCCTCAGAAAATGATGGGTTTCCATGAAAACCCCATACTTCATCATACATTGCTTCACAGAGCAAGAAAGAGGCCCATACTTCATTAATTTTGGTGGTTGGGGTCATTTTCTGTAATTTTTCCATGTTAAAGATGTTTTCCCATTTTTCTCCCGTAAAAATCCATCAAAATTTAAAATTGAAGTTTCCATCATGTAGAGGATTTCAACAGCTTTCCATTGATACCAAAATCACAAAAATCGAGCTCTAGATTGAAAGATATGGCCCTTTAAATATTTAGGGCAAAACAGGGAAAAATTAGGGCAAAAAAGGGTCTACGGGCCAAAATTTGACCTTTTTCCCATTTTCGTGAAATTGGAAAATTTTCCAAAAATCCTCCACGTCCCCACACACTTGATGACACATGGCACTTTAAATTTGGTCCGTGGGTCTCAAAATCACATTCTACCCATTTTTCCCACAAGGGTAAATTTTTCCAAGGTCTTCCATCGGTGAATTCCCCACTGCTGATGTGGACACATGGCACCCTATGATTGGCCACAGCGGGGATGCGGTTCTATTTTTTCCTTTGACACATTTTGACCAAAAGCCAAAAACTTGAAGTTCTCTCCGGCACCCGCTGCTCCGCCTTGACACGTGGTGCATCTTGATTGGTTGCGGGCCTCAAACAATTTATTTTACTCTGCGGGCTTTCGGCCGAAATTTTCCTTTGAGTTTTTTGCCCAAAAGGGCTAAGTGCCAAAAATTTCCCACGGGTCCGCCTTGGAAAATTTTCCCTCCAAACTCTGCCGAGCCATAACTCAAAAAATACAAGGAGTTAGGAGGACTTCTTTACCTTTCTGGAAAGGGGAAGAAATTATCTATCTGTTGAATCCATTTCTAGAATCTTTTGAGTGCTCGAAATGTGTGAAAATTGAATTTGAAGCACAAGGAAGGAAAGGATGAAGGAAAATTAGCCAAAATAAGCAGGGGCTCATTTTGGATAACAATTTTGGCAACTCAGAGGGGTCATCTTCCTAGATGAATGATCAGTGGCCTTTGTTGCATCCATTAGGCATGGAGTCAAGCCTGATAAACTGATTCTGATCTGAACTCTGAAATTTTGACCTCTGAGTCACTTGGAAACCCACTAAAACTTGAAATTGATCTTCACCAAAATGCCACTAAAATGGACTGTGCAAGAGCAATACAATAGCACCAAAAACTATGTACAAACTAAAAATCATACATGCTCCAAATGGAACATGTAGAGTGTGCAAAAGCACTTCTTCTACTGAAAAAAAACCTACCTACACTACTCTAACCAAGAGCAAAGGGAGCTCAAACAAATCCTATAACTGGCAGGAGAAAATAGCTTCCCTTCCTCAAAAATGACAACCATGCAACTGATTTGGCATTGAACATGGCTGGTTGGATGAGTGAAAAACTAACTACAAGCTAATCTTCCACCCAAATGACCAAAGTATCAACTAAAGACAAATCCAATACCTCTTTTAGTTGCTCGCATTTGGATTGAAGAGGTATGGCAGCTGATCCTTGGTACTTTGTAGCTCATCCTCATGCCCTGAAGCAAACATGATTGGTTGTGGCTTCTCCTTTGGCTCCAATGAAGCCAAATACCTGATTGGGCAAGGTCTGGTCTGATTGATGTGCCTATAGCTCTGAAATTCTCCTCCAAAAATGGAGTCTTCTTGCAGACCTACCCGAATGAATGGCATGGAAGAAATGGTAGAAACCTCATACTCTTTCCCTTATTCTTTTCCGTGAAGCACACAGAAGATTAAAATCTTCCAATCTTGGTTCCAATGAGCTGTCACAAAATGCAAGCTGCTGTTTTGGAATGTTTTCCTTCGTGGAAGCAATCTCTTGATGTTGAAGAACGAATGGTACATAAGAAAATGT
Source organism: Taxus wallichiana var. yunnanensis (assembly GCA_018340775.1). Taxonomy (NCBI): domain Eukaryota; kingdom Viridiplantae; phylum Streptophyta; class Pinopsida; order Cupressales; family Taxaceae; genus Taxus; species Taxus wallichiana. The sequence continues at coordinate 1,006,147,594 of CM031242.1, forward strand.
TACAATTTCAGCTAGCTCCTCCTCAAGACATTCCTCCAAGTCTGATAAACAATCAAACTCTTCATTGTCCCACTACAACAAATCTTTTACCTCTTGCATGGTGACCTCCAAATCTGTTTTTTCTTCACCATGTGCAACTTCATTTTCAAACATGCAACTTGCCAATTTGAACTCATCCAAGAAATCATATTTTTAGAGAGATGAAGTGGGAGAGAAACATGGAATTTCTTGTGCCTTTTGCTCACAATTTGGACCTATTTTTACACCTCCATAATGTCTTCATTGATCAAATCAGCCCCTTCAAATGAAAGAAAAAATGTATCAATAATGCTTCCTTCTTCTGTTGCAAAAACTGACTTGATCTCATCCATTTGCTCCTCAAAAATGGGATTTTGAGCTGGTTTTTCTTCCTCCATAATGACTGATTTTGCAACTTGAATTGATCACCATTTTCTTTGGGCAAAGTGCTAACATGGACACCCAACTCATCATAAACAAACTATTTTTTTTATTGCTTCACTACTGCTATAAAATCAGCCTTGTTTACCACTTATTCCCCAACTCCAAATTCCTCTTTTGGCTTCACCATCAAGGGGATTTTTGTGATCCCAAATTTGAGAGACAAACTCAACAAACTTTGAATTTTTTCATCCTTTTTTAGCTCTTCTTTTTGTTGTTGTTTTCCTTGACTGGCATTCTGATTTTTTCTTTCCCAACATGGATTCGGGAATGCAAGAGGAGGGGTGGGTTGTGGTTCAACTATTTTTCAATTATTTGTGGTTTTGGAGGAGGTAAAACTTCATTTTTCTTTGGAGGGAATGGCTGTTTGGAATGGAAAAGAGCAGATAAATTGAGGTGGGATGGGATACTAGGAGGTGAAGAAATGGAATTAGCTTTTGGGACAACAGATGGAGAGTTTAAAACTTGACACTGCTGAGATAAAACAGATTGGGAAAGAGGAAAATAAAAAGCATGAGATGGTGTGCTTACCCATTGACAAGGTTGTTGAATACTCCTCTCATACACCTCTATTCCTTCAGTCCACTTTGCAAGCAATGGCAGCATTGCAACAATGAAGTCAAGTTTCTCTTGCGGGCTATAATGCCTTGGAAAAGGTCCCACCCATGGATAGGGTGCTCCACAACCGATTCCAAATGCTTTCATTTGTACTTGAGCCCTGGATTACACCATGTTTTCCTCCATTTTTGGATTTTATCCAAAAAAACCCATATTTTCTTCTTGATTGCCTCATCATATGCGTATTCTTATGCTTGATATGCTTCATAGCCAAACTGATTTTGGCATTGCTCATATGGATATGCATACTAGTTTTGAATTTGATCAAAATGTTGATTTGGAGGATTTGGAGAATGCATTGGAGGTGGGAAACATTATTGTTGTTGTAACAAATGCAAATTCCATGGGGAAAATGAAGTCATGATTGCACAACTTCATGGGATGAAAGAAGAATGAAGAGATGGAATGAAAAATGGAATGAAAGAAAATGAATGGAAAGAAGGTCTACAACTTCAAAGATGGGTTGTTGATCAGATGGAGTCACCAGATGTGTTTGTAAGTGCCTCCAAAGGCTGAAATTTTAAACAAGAACACATCAACTTGCAAAAAATGAAGTGGAAGACCTCTTGGTCCCACTAGGTGTGCCAAAACTGTTAGTGAAAATTCACAACACCCCCAAATGAGTTATGGATCTACTTTTATATGGAAAATTAATTTGGTATGATTTCACAACATCAAGCTTTCCCAAAGTGTGGGACCTTTGCAAATGGGGAAAGCTCTCCAGAGAAGGCTAGTTCCTCTTCCTAAACTACCTACCACAAGCTATTCTAGTGCAGGAAAGCTAATCTAACCTAATCTAACTTCCAAGGAGACAAGGAGAGGAAGAAAACAAGGAAAAATAGAGCCTACACTAAAATGGTGATACACTAGAGAAGGAAAGTGTTGATTATCTATCAAAACTACCATGGAACAAGAAGAGGTGAGCAATGGAAAGGATGGACAAGTGCATCACAGACCAAAGATGGATTTCACATAGAAAATGTTCCAAAACTCCATGAACACAACTCTAAAACCTATAATGAACATCCAAACATGCACAAATACCCTGTAATGAAGAGAGGTAAGGAAAACAACAAAGAAAACAAGCCAAGGATGGACAAATGCATCACAAAAACACATTTTTTTATTGCTCAGAATTTACACAGTGCATCATTTCACGGGTAAGAGGAAAAAATTCCATTACAGAGTAGGGGAGGAGGTTCAAACTCCATTTTCACCCCAGGGAAGAAAAGAAGGGAGAGGCATAGAAGAAGGATGAACAACCTTTTTCAAAATGAGCCAAAATTGGCTTTTATTGCTCAAACAGAATGAAGGAAATGAGAAAACATGGGAAAATCAATTTTAAAACTCCAACCACCGACAAGATCCATTTAATTAGCCTACAAAATGATGGGTTTCCATGAAAAATCCCATACTTCATCGTACATTGCTTCGCAGAGCAAGAAAGAGGCCCATACTTCATTAATTTTGGTGGTTGGGTCATTTTTACAATTTTTCCATGCCAGAGATGTTTTCCCATTTTTCTCCATAAAATCCATCAAAATTTAAAATTGAAGTGTCCATCATGTAGAGGATTTTAACATATTTCCATTGATACCAAAATCGTGAAAATCTAAGCTTTGGATCGAAAGATATGGCCCTCTGAAGATTTAGGGAAAACAGGGCAAAATTAGGGCAAAAATTAGGTCTGCGGGCCAAAATTTGACCTTTTTCCCCTTTTCATGAAATTGGAAAATTTTCCAAAATCCTCCACATCCCCACCACACCGATGACACGTGGCACTTTAAATTTGGTCCACGGGTCTCAAAATCACATTCTGCCCATTTTGCCCGTAAGGGCAAATTTTTCCAAGGTCTTCCACCGGTGAATTCCCCACTGCTGATGTGGACACGTGGCACCCTGTGATTGGCCACGGGGATGCGGTTCTATTTTTTCCTTTGACACATTTTGACCAAAATCCAAAAACTTGAAGTTCTCTCTGGACACCCATTGCTCCGCCTTGACACGTGGTGCATCTTGATTGGTTGTGGGCCTCAAACAATTTATTTTACTCTGTAGGCTTTCGGGCCAAAATTTTCCTTTGACTTTTTTTTCCCAAAAGGGCTAAGTGCCAAAAAAATTCCTGCGGTCTGCCTTGGCAAATTTTCCCTCCAAACTCCGTCGAGCCATAACTCAAAAAATACAAGGAGTTAGGAGGACTTCTTTACCTTTCTAGGAAAGGGGAAGAAATTATCTATCTGTTGAAGCCATTTCCAAAATATTTTGAGTGCTCAAAATGTGTGAAAATTGAATTTAAAGCACAAGGAAGGAAAGGATGAATTAAAATTGTCCTAAATAAGCAGGGCTCATTTTGGATAACAAGAACCTTCCTAGAATCTGATGTAAAACTGATCATATAGCCATCACTACCCAACTTTGACCCATTGATATCAAGTTCTACCTCAACTTAGGCACATGCCTGACATCCTTAAGTAGCCATGTGTTCCCATTCTACATTTTCACCCGAACACAACCTTTCCCTACTATTCTGCATGGTTCATCATCACCAAGATATACATGTCCAAAATCTCCTTGAACAAAATCAATAAAGTAATGTCTATGTGGGGTGGCATGGAAAGAAGCCCCTGAATCTAACACCCAAGACTCAATAATATTATCTAAAGAAAGAATTAAGGCATCCTGACAAACATCACATGCTACCACATTTACCTGTTTAGTTTCCTCCTCATTCTTTTTATCCAAAAGAGCCCATCAATCTTTCTTAAGCATGACCAACCTTCCCACAATGCCAACATTCTAACTTACTCTTGGACTTTGACCTTCCGTAATCATTTGACTTCCCACAGCTTACCTTTCCTCTCTGTTCTTTTTTCTCCCTTTTCTCTCCACTGTCAAAGTGTTTCCAGAAGTAAGAATAATCCAAAGGTCTTCCTTCGCATTTCCTCACATAGATCACACCTATTACATCCTCAAACTTCATATTTGAATTATTAGAGACTAAATTACTTACAGCCATAACCAAGTTGTCCCAACTATCTGGTAAGGAGAAAAAATCAAAAAATCCCTAACCTCATCATCAAATTCAATTTTTACCGAGTTTAACATACTCAAAACTGTATTAAATTCATTCAAATGTAAAGCAATAGAAACATTCTCGAGACATCTTCATATTAAATAACTTTTTCATCAAAAATATTATATTAGAGGCAGAGGGTTTTTCATATAACTTCCCCAACGCACTCATGAGACCTTCTAGTGGTCTTCTCTTGCAATATGTTGAAAGCAACCAAAGATGCAAGGTATAACCGAATTGCCCCGAGTGCCTTTCTATCCAGAAACTCCCAATCCTCATCCGACATGGTTGTAGGTTTCTTTTCTTTTCCAGCCAAAGGAACATGGAGGTCCTTTTGATATAAGTAATCCTCCATTTCATCTTCCACAAACCAAAGTTATACCCATTGAACTTCTCAACCCTTGATCTGCCATCATCTGTCATAGCTCCCACTCAAGCTAAACTTTCCCTGTGATTTACCACTTCATAAAAAACCACCAAATCTCTTATACTAGTTGTTAGGAATTAGAGAACAAATATGTGGAAACAATTCCTCAAATCACAACAGTAGGAAACTATATAGCAGAAGTATACATGCAGAAATATAACAGCATAAATAAATAATACACAAAAGAAGACAAGACAAGATTTAACGTGGTTCCCCCAATGTGGGCTACATCCACCAAGAACTTTCTCATATTTTATTATTAACAAGAGTAAAACAACTCTCATAGTCTTCTCTTAGTTATGAACTCACAATAGAATTCCAAAGATGCAAAACCACATCTAAACCACAATTGACACCCAATTGCTTAACCTTGATCACTCCTAATCACCTCTTGATCACTAAGACTCAAGACCTCTTGAACACACAAGATATCTTCAAGATACCCTAACACCTCTATTTCTAGGATTACAATCCTTTAAGAAGTCCAAATTTTGACCCTAGAATTTTGAAAGTCGTGACCTTTCATATTCCCATGGCAAGAAAAGAAATTGTCATGACCTTTCATCTTCCCATGGCTAGAAAAGAAATGGTCATGACCTTTCATCTTCTCAATTCAAACTCCACACTTCAATACTTATTTGAGAAGACCAAATACAAGCTCCACACCCTAACACCTTGAAGGTGTCTTTGTGTCTAGTCTCTCTTTCTTTTCATCTACTTCTTCATGAGTGCTTTCTTCCTCTTTACCATCTTCTTTAACTTTTATGTAGGGAGGTTTATCTTATACATATTCTTCATCTATTTTGGGATGATTTTTGATCTTCAAGGGATGGAAATCATTAAACTTCAAATTTGTACATTCTATTATATTTTGGAGTCTTTTATTAAAACATCTATATGTTGTAATTACGGAATAATATCCTAGATATATCCCTTCATCACATCTAGAATCAGAATTTCCTATATTTTTCTCATCCCTCTTGATGTAGCATTTAATTCCAAAAACCTTAGATGCTTTAAATTTTTTTCTACCTCTCCAAATTTCATATGGTGTCTTATTTTTATTCACTCTAATTTTTTCCCTAATCAAGATATATACATTTGCACATACTTCCTCTCTCCAATAACCATCTAAAAGTTTGGACTCATTAAACATTGTCCTAGCCATCTTTTGGATTAGGCTATTTGTTCTCTTAACCACCCCATTTTTTGAGGCGTCCTTGCTGATGAAAATTACTTTCTTATTCCATTTTCTTCACAAGAGACATCAACCTCATAAGACCAAAATTCACCACCTCTATTTGACCTCAAGCATTTGATTTTTGCATTCTTTTCATTTTACACTAAGGCTTTGAATTCTTTAAACCTTTCTAATGCCTCTAATTTTTATTTCAAACATGCAACCCAAGTCATCCTAGTATAGTCATCAATCAGCTGCATGAAATACTCATCTCCTTGAATGCTTGCAGTTTTTGTGGGTCCAACTAGATCAGTGTGTATCAGTTCTAATGGCCTTGATGTAGAATATTATTTTGACTTGAATCTTCTCCTAGTTTGTTTCCCATGTAGGCAATCTTTACAAAGTGTATCAACTGGTTTGATGATCTTTGGCATGTTTCTAACACATCCTTTTGAGCTTATTTTGACAAGGTTATCAAAATTCAAGTGCCCTAGCCTTTTGTGCCAAAGCCAACTATAATATTCTTGAGTTGTAAATCACTTCTCTTTGTAGACTTCCTTTAGCACATACATGTTATTCTTGGTTCTCTTTTCTTTTCCAATCTTCTTGCCTAATTTTATTTCTCTAATGTCACACCCTTTGTCATGGAAAAACCAATGTGTACCCTTGCTTACACATCTAGCTAACACTTAGGAGATTGTGCTTGAGACCTTCTACATATAATACATTTTCAATGACTTATTTTCCATTATCAAGGCTTAATGATCCCTTACCAACAATGTTAACTGATTTATTATCTCTAAATTTGACAACTCCCGAGGCATTCATTGTCGGGGGAGATGAACTTGCTCTTATCACTTATCATGTGACTTGAGAAACCACTATCAAGATACCATATTCTTCCCTCATCTTAAACATGAAATGATGTTTATGCTATCATATTTTCTTACTTCTTTTTAGGATTTGACTTTACTACATATATATTTGTTGTGTTTAGTCTTTTTGGCATTTATAACAGATTACACCCTTATCTCTTCTCATCTTTTGTGAATTATAATTCCTATCATGACCTTTAGCATTTTTCTTACATTTGATAGCTTTATGACCAAACATGTTTCATGAAAAATAGTAGCCATAAAAGGAGTGGGAGTACCTGATTACATGGGATTGTCTGAAGGGCTTGTTCCATCTCTTGGAATCATTTTTTATCTTCTTGTTTGTAGTGTGAGATGATTCTAGAGCACTCTTTCTATCTTTCTTATTTGTTGTTCCAACATCCTTGTTTTCTTCTTTGTATCCTAAGCCTGATTTGTCTCTTACATCTCTTTGGCTAGTTAGAATATCATATAGATTATGTGTGCTTTTTTCAAACTTCTCAAATAGCTTCACCTTATTTGACATTTGATCCATCTCAATATTTAAGTGTTCTATTTCTGATTTGATTCTAAAACATTCATCTTCTTTAGATGTAAATGATAGTGACATAGTGGCATTATCTTTAGTTGAACTTCTAATTCCTTGAACTCATCTTCCTCCTCTCTCTCCTTCATGTTGAGTCTCTTTTCATAAATACTAATTTTCTCCTCATAGTCCTTCACTTGGATCTCAACTTGTGATTCTTCTTTCTAGATAGCTGCAACTCTTCAAGAGCACTTACCAATTCAGCTTCAAGGTCTACCACAACACCTTCTTCATCTGAGTCTTCAATCTCAATGTGATTCTTTCCTTTAGAGATGCTTTCATGTGATGTTTCAAAGGCCATGAACAAGGTTTCATTATAGGCTTCATCCTTCTCACTCTCATAACTACTGATATCACTTGAATTAGATGAGCTTGAATCCTCCTTGGTGTAGAAGTTTCTTTTATTTTTGAAGAATTTCCTCTTACCTTCTCTCTTGAAGCTCTTTTTATGCTTGATATGCTTCTTGTCATTTTCTTCATGTTCATATTTCTCCTCTTTGTTTTTGTGAGGAAATTTAGATGTGAAGTGACCTACTTAGACACAATTGAAACACTTAAAAGGTAGTTTTCCCATATACGTCCTTGATCCTTTCCTGAGTTTTCTCATAAACACGACTTCTATCTTTTCATCATCAATTTCCATTTCATATTCCTCTTTACATTTTATCTTATTTGAATTTGGTTCTTTGTCAGCTTTGAAAGTAGCATCTTTCATGACTGATTTTTTTCCAATTGTTTTTAGTTCATATGCTCCTAAGATACCATGATGTTCTTCCAATTTTAGCTTAGTCGTGTCCTTTGCTTCTACTGCTGAGACTTTTGCATCATATTTGGATGTCAGAGACCTTAGAACCTTTTGAAAAATCATGTATCCTTCTTATTTTTCATCTAGTCCTCTTATCATATTTGTCACTTCATCCACTCTTTACAGATTAGAAGAAATACTCTCTTCCTCCATATTTTAGGCTTTCAAATTACTTTTTATAGGTCTAAAATTTGGAAAGTTTCAATTATTCATCTCGATCATATATGTTCTTTAGTTTTTGTCACATGTCTTTGGCTATTTTGTAATGCATGACCTTGACAAACTCTACATAGGATGGCATTCATAGCTCTTGAATTATTCTCATGATCTTACTTGTCACCATCTTTGAAGTAATAGGTGTACTTGGAATTTTGTAACCATGCTCAACCGCTTCCCATATATCATGTCCAAGATACTCAAGGTATATCCTCATCCTAACACTCTAAAAAGCATAGCTAGTTCCACTGAAAATAGGTGACCTGGTCATGGAGAGACATATTTGTACTTGATTTTTGTCCATGTTTTGTGTAAGAGAAATCTCCTTCAACTAGTTATACTTTCTCCAAAAGGTACCTTCTCTAATACCAATTATTTAACATTCAAGCACATAGAGTGGGAGGGGTGAATTATTTCCTTCTAAAACTTGTGAATTTTAACTTAGCAATCAATACAACATTCATTTATTATCCTTTTAAGAAATGAACTAATCAAAGCATGATATCATGGAAGAAGAAACAACAAACACATGAGGACATGAGATTTAAGGGGTAAACCCAGTAAGGGAGAAAACCCAAAAAAATCATAGAAATATCAGGGGACAATTTTCCTGCAAGAATTACAATGATCTCACCATGTGGTGAGCACCCACTCACCCTGAAGCACCCACTCCAGTTTTGATCACCTACTTCAATTCAATTTCAAGCACCCACTTGACTTTTGTTTTACAAACATCCACTTGATTGTTATTTTGCAAGCACCTACTTATAAGGAAGATCACTCCTAAATTTCTTAACTATAACTTTGTCTTTCATTAAATGAATTTTGATCCCCTTCACCTCATTTTCTTAAATAAACACCTTGTGATCATTGTTTCATCTCTTTACTTCATGTTGCAACTATATTCACAAATTTGTACATCATCATTCTTCTCTCTACAAAGAAGAAACTTCAAGCTTGGAATAATAAGCTTTTTGAGAAACCATCACACTCATACAAAATGAATTTACATCTTCATCTTCAAAGGCTCTTCATCTTACTCCCTTAACTACTCATACAAAACCTAATTATTTTTTTAACTACCTCAACTTTTTCTTTAATTACTTCGATGGTTTCAGATTATGTATTTTAATCGGAAGGATTTTAGAAGATGCTTTTGAGGAAAACCAATATGAGAAGGATTCTTTGCAAATCTCTTTCATCTGGTCATAACTTCGATATTCTTTTCATACCTCTTAAAAACAGGCTTGTAATGGTTCTTTTAACTCTTAACCTTTGCTTCACCGAGTAAACACTTCTTGCAGGTGAAACAACTTCTTTGTCAAAAGTTTAAACATTACATAATCTTCTCAACTCCTCTAAATCCTTAGCATTGCCTCCTTATTTGTACCTTATTCTTCTACCTTCACCATTTATCTCACATTCTTCATTTGAGTCACAAAATCAAGTTAGGTACAATGATGGATCACACAATTTTCCTTATGAATATTGAACATTCGTATAAGCTCAACTTAAGCTTGTTATCAAGGTATGAGGACTGCAAGAGGATCTCACCAACATTCAAGTCTTGAAGATCAAAAAGAAGAAGAGGTATAGACATCTTGATCACAGCTACTTCATATCTTCCATCTCACATTCATGAACCACATTGTCTCAGTCAACAAAGAGCATGGTGCTCCACCAAGGACAATATTTCAACATCTATACATCTTGAAGATGATGTCATAGGATCGTATTATCATTCACCATACTCAAGAGGTCAAGACACAGGACTACTTCATTACACAATCTCTAAGACTGGGCATACACTATTTTTCTTAGCATGGTCTTCAAAAGATAAGAGATTACAAGAATCTATGAAAATTATAAGTCTACCATGGAAATAGGAACATCTTACAATGATAATATGAGTACTTTATAAGTTCTTAGACCTATTTTCTTGTCCAATAACATGTCAACAAGATCGATGCTAGTTTTCTCAAAACTTTGCAGAGAGGATTTTGATACACCAAACCATAGCTTGATGTTTGGAGGCTCAATCCACCTTATCTTTCACTTTTATGCTACTTTGAGTGTGTTATGACTTCACTAAGATATTTTAAACCATTACCAAGTACTTGTATGCATGAGTTATTAAGAAAATAATACCAGTTTAACTCAGATTATTAGCCTTTTTTAACATACAAATATGAAATTTGAATAACAAAGTAGGAAAAGAATTCAATTTACTTATTAGGAGAATAAATTTGAATCCATAAAGACATATTGGGCTTATATCAGGTGCTCATGACCATTTTATGCTTCAAAATCAAGTTTACATATAAAAACTTTCTCAAAACACCATGATTGGTTATAACATGCATAGCCTTCAAGTGGTAGACAAAATAAATACATCTTTAGTTCAAAAAAATCACACATCTTGATAAAAACACCGTGAAAACTTAGAAGACACGAAGATCTATCTCAAACACCAATACTTTCTTTGCGAAGCATCCCGCAAAACCTATACCTACAAATGTCATCAAAATTATTCCTTTTCAGATCAGTACAATTAGATCTCTAGATGTATAATTAGTTTTTCTTGAGCCTTGGAGAGTCCTTTACATATCTAAGACACCAAAAATCTTAACCAAATCACTTTATGTCCATACCTTTCATATTCATTGTATCACTTCTTATTCATTTTACCCTGGTAAAATGGACAAAGGGGTAGAGCTAAGCCGGGCATTAGGAAGGGCTATTACAGGCAATCTAGAGAGCCACAGATGAAATTTTACATTTTGGGAGCATCGTGGGTAATTTTGGAAGGAATTGAAGTCATTTAAGGAATTTTCCTCTTCTTTGTCTTGAAATACCTAGAGCTCTGCCACAAGGTGAAATGGGCCCCGTGTCCACCTCCATTCCAAAATGGGCAAAAATGACAAAAAAAAAAAAAAAAGGAGAAAATCAATTTCATGGTCTTTTATGGCCCCTCTATGGCATCTAGCATCTAAACAATTTGAGAGGAAATCAAAGAAAAACCAAAAATTGGTCAAGAATTCCCTAGAGGGCTCTAAGGATTGAGCTAAATTTTAGCTCACCGATCTACTCGGTGAGATTGTCCAATAAAATGGGGGAGTGGAAAATTGAATTCCCATGACTTGAGTGAGTCAAAGACTTAGCATGATGACCAAGCCATTTCGGGCTCCAACAAGTTATGGCAAGAGCAGGGGCATCGATTTGATCTCCGAGTTGTCAACGCAATGTTTGGTTCGGTAGATTAGAATGACACGAAGGAAATTCATGGATGGCGTGGGAAATTTTTGGTAGACACATGTCATCATAGGATTGGTCAAGATAACGGGGAGTTAGCTAGCCGAGCTAACTCAAAGAGCCCGATTGTGGTTGGGTTTTTCGATGAAGACACATAATTTCATCTGCGCATGGTGCATGGGGGAGTGAGAACATGTTGGTACTCAATGGGTTCTAAACATGCAAAGCACTATGTATCGGGATGGCTCCCCCGAGTTTCAAGTCGGGTCGGTGGTGGAGAATGTGGCTGGTGCAGAGCATATCGGGATCACAATCGAGAATGCATGGTGTTGATGCACCATGAAAACTCGATGCCATGCAAATAAAAATCCCACCCCGACATGCTAACAACTCACTCACCGAGTAAAAGAGTGGCAATGTGGAGGCGGAAGCGGGTTCACACCTATATGATGCATTTTTACTCGCTGATGGATATGCACAAAAAAACCCTACTCTCGAAACAAAGGCCCACCGAGTTAAATGGCAAGTTTGTCGGGTCAACTCGGTGGGTAAAGGAAGTTATAAAATTGAATGGTGGTAGGTGTAAATGGTATAATAGCTCAGTGAGGAGCTCGATGGGGAGAGTTGAATGGAGTCCAAAACCTAAAATGCAATGTTAAAACCTCCATAACTATTTCCCGTAACCTCCGAATTGCACAAAATTATACTCGATGAAAAGAGAATTTCAGGCCCTATAGCATGAAAGAATTAAAAATGGAAAATTCAAAGGTTATGCGAGAGTAAAACCATTATGAATTCCCAATAACATGAAGGCCATACCCAGGTGCAAGATTGAAATTATTATAAGCATGGAGGTCATTCCTTCTCCTACAAGGTAGGGTATAATGGGGTATGGGGATTGTAGACTTTCCCATCACTCTTGTAGGAGTAATGATGGATTTTGGTGGGTGTTTGAAGCAATATTTTTGATTTCTCTCCCTCTCTCTCACATTTTCTTCTATAAATTATAAAGGGGTTTCATTTTACAAAAGGTTGGATATTTTTCCTCCAATTCACCCCCCTCTTCTCCTATTTATAGTGTATTTGTAGGGATTCAAACCTCCTCATATGAGCATGTAATGAAACTCCATGCCTTCCTACTATTAGATGATGTACTTTGTATACGTATGGAGAAATAAAATCATGTTTTGTGTTAATTTTGCTAACCTTTGCATGAATTTTTGTCTCTTTTTTCTCTCATCATTGACCAGTGTACTTTGTGCATTCTTATGGTTTCATTGCAGGGTTGAAGGTGGTGTTTTTTTAATCTAAATGTGGTTTTGGGTGCAGTTTTTATCTGTGGTGTTCTTCCACCCTCTCCAGGCCCATCCACCTCCATTTTCATGCATTGTGGACTGTCCAGCATCTCCTTTTCTTGGTGAATCATCACTTCTAGTGTAGGTTTAATTTCATGTAATCTCTCTCCCTATCTCTTTGGAATGTTCGGATAGGTTTAGATAGGTTTTTTCTTGCATTAGGAGTAGTTTGTGGTAGGTAAGTTTATGGAGAGGAATTGGCCTTCTCCGGAGGGTTATCTCAAGTTCATAGGTCCCACATCTTGAGGGATAACCCCATATTAGGAAATCACACTGAATGCCCCACACACAACCCGGAAATTTGGGGGTGTTGTGATTTTGCACTAACATCGCTCAAAGAGAGGGTTATGGAGGACTTGAAACCAAATTAGATTAATGGTTAGAAATTATTTATTTCACCATCATTTGATATCATACCTTTTACATTATATTTTTATCCCAATTTCCTCCAAAAAGTCTCTTATGACTTATCTAAATAATTCTTTGTCAATTTAGATCAATTTCTAAGAAGTTTAGGTGTTCAAATTTTACTTCTCAAAAACCCAGTTTTGAAGAATGTGACTCCACATTCTTGATTTTCACTTTCTAACCCTAAAAATTTCTCACACCATGATAAATCATGCCTCTAACATCTCCCATGGTTTTTTTTCATGAGGTTCTCTCAATTTTCTTATCCCATCTCATTTCCACTTGACCAACTTTAAGCTCCAAGTCCCTGATTTCTTATCTTTACACCTTCATATGCCTTGAACAATGCTTATCCACACCTCACAATCTTGGAGTGTCCTTATCTGACCTACAAGCCATCATATACAAAGACCAACTAGGGATAGACCTTCAAGATAGGCCCAATTTGGCTAGATTCAATCATATAACACCAAGTTTTACTTGTACATCTTCATGAAATCTTATTTACACACCTGATATACCTCCTATAACATGTAAAATAATATTTTGGTTCATACCAAGACATATCAAGATAATACAATAAATAAGGTATGACTAGACTACTCAAGGTGTCAAAGCACCACTCACTAAGACAATACACATACTTGACATTTGAAGTCACTAGACCACCACCGAGACACATTGAATGATTGAATGATAAGACACACTATACCAACATGAAGTATATGCTACACACTTTTCCATTTTTCCATCAATGACAACATCAATGCTCAAGGTTCAACAATATGTTGATATCATGTTTAAATGCTTGATGTGATGCGACTCAAATGTAGTGATCTTCATGTATGTTTCAAAACATATTTTACGAAGGTTAAGAATAAATGTGAAATGTTTTCTTTGAACTGGATTTGTTACATATGATATGATGGTAAATGAAAATGACAATGTACTTAAAGCCTTGTAACAAATGTTAACATATAACTAACAATAATTAGTCATGTGTAGGATCATGGATATATGTGGAAATGAGCTTATATACCTTATTTCAACAAGATAAGGGTTTATCTGTAGTTTTCATAGGGAAGTAGGTTCTCCTTTGATGGCTTATAATCTTATGCCCCATTTGTATTCTTATTACATAAACCGATCAATCCAAGAAGTTTTCTTTTGATGGGAAAGTTGATCGATGCGGGAAGCTTTCCTAGGATGTTTTTTATTATTTTGACTTTTATATGAAGGTTGATCAATGTGGGAATCCTTTTTGTAATGATTATTAGGTAGCTATCCTTCAAGGAGTGGTCTACAATTTTTTTATTTTGATCTTAGATAGTCGTCCTTTGAGGGATCGGTTTATATTTTGATGTAATTTTGATTAAAAACTTTCCTTTTATGGATCGGTATATATTTTTAGCATTGTGAATCCATACATATATTTTTGAATTTTTCTTAAGGTAAGGGCAAGCCTAATAGACCATTGGGGAGGGGAAAATATGTGTGTAAAAATACACATGTGTGCCCCTAGCATGTTTTCAATTGGTAGATAAGGGAAGATGAGAGTAATGATTGTGGGGTTCCTACTTATGAAGAGGAACTTATCCATGTGGAAAATGTGATGAACAAAGTTGTGGTGCTCATCTTTAAGGTTGTAGATATAAGATACTAATGGAAGACCACATAATTCCAAATCATTACAATAGTGAATGATAGGTTGGTGGTGGGATGAGATATTTTATGTGACTAATGTTATGAGAGTAGATGTTTTAACAATATAGAGGTTGTAAGTGCAAGGCATTTAGAGGTTCCTTTTCAGGTTTACCATCAAGGGAGGCTGAACAATAGGCTCTCAACCCATACTTATGAGTGACAATATATGGACTGATCCAGTTCAAAGAAAACTTTTTATGTTTACTCCTCTCCAAATTAATGACATTTTGATTCTCTTTGAGAAGAATATCACCAATATTTAATTCACAATATTTAACATGTTTTTATATTCTCTTTTGATAAGTTCTTGATAGACATGATGATGTTCAATGGTTGTTAGATGGTGCTCATCTAACAATTTTAGTTATCATAAGCACTAGTGATGATAATCCTTGTCGGAGAGATAAAATCTCTTAGGGACACGAGAAAGATGGGATTTGAACTTCAAGGGGTAGAAATGCCTTAGATATGTAGACTAAAGAAAAGGGCGTAGAACCTATAGAAGTACGGATGCTAATCTGTTAATCCCAGAGAGAAAACGGAATATGGAGATGTCAATTTCTACCTATTTGATCAACGATTTTCATGAGGATTTTATTTATTGTTTTATTATAAGATTTTGCTTGACCATTTTATTAAGGATAGTAAGGATATGAAAAGATAAGCTTTATGTTATAGGTTTCACGAGTTTTTAAATCTTTTTTTTTTAGACTTACCATTATCTATAACAATTTATGATGAATTCAAAATCAATGGATAATGTGATGGCGAATGAATTCGATGATTCTATCAATTTTGGTAGATATTGTGGGAATATCTTCCACCTAATTTGTAAATTATTCAATAGCGAGTGATTATGGAGTGATTTTGTTGTGAAGAATGAGGTTTGATGAGGCTAATGAGGTCAAGTCCCCATTGTGAAAACGATCATAAAACTTGAGTGGTTTGTAGGGCCTAACTTGGAATGTGAGTAAGGTTGGAGTGTTGTTGACATTTAATGCATTTCTTGATGTATGCACAACAATCTTGATTAAGGGTAGGCCATTAATAGCCCATACATAGGAAATGTTTAGCAATAACCCAACAATCAAGTTTCCACCACATATGTTTTCGTGGACTTCTGGGATAGATTTATTGGATTCATAATATTTGAGGCATCGAATATGAAGGCCATCAAACCCACGTTTGTAAAGGACATCACATATGATGGCATAGTAGTTACTGTGTTGTAGAAAATATATTTTAGCATTTTTAGATAGGTCAAAGGGAGTTTTATATTTATAAATATAATCATATATTTGAGTGTACTAGAGGTCTATTTGACTACATTCGATAAGATTAACAAATTGGATTTTTTTGGTATGAGATGGTTAATCAATTCTATGCACAACAATGAACAACTTAGAATCTTCAATTGATAATGGGATAAGTGATGCAAGAGAAGCCATAGTGTTTGTGAATTTTTGGATGATTGAGGAACTATTTGGATTGTATATTGATTGAAGGCCTCTAGGATGAATTCAACTATATTATTATATTTTTGTAATATTTTTTTACATTGATAAGTTCCTTTGATTTGATTTATTATAAGTTGGGAATCCCGTGTATGTTAAGTATTTAAACAAGAAGCATGATGGAAGTTTAGAGACCCATGATGAGGGATTCATACTTGGCCATGTTGTTAGTGCATTTAAAATTTAGTTTAAAGGATAGAGGGATAGGATTCCCATTAGGAGGTATGATTATGATAGTTTCAACCCCATGCGAAAACTTAGAACCATCGAAGAAGAGTGTCATTATGAGAGGAGTGTATTCCTTATCAATGGTTTTGATAGATTTGTTAGTAAATTATTCATGACATGGTTTATTATTAGGAAGGGGAGCTTTCACAATTTGTTTGGCGATGGCTTATCCCTTGATATATTTTTGCGACATGAATTCTAGGTCAAATTTAGTCATAATCATGAGCCATTGAGTGATATGATCACTGTGATATGGTTTAGAATGCATATATTTGAGAGGATTGAAGTTGGTGATGACATAAATTTTATGATTAAGGATATAATGGAAAAGATTATAAGTTTCAAATTATAAGGGACAACACATATTTTATTCATCGGTGTAATGAGTTTCGTAGTCATGAAGAGTATGGGTTACATAATAGACATCTTGCTCTATACCCTTCTCATCACGATGTGCTAGCATAGTACTAGGTCATGGTTGGTAGCAGATATATACGAGATAAAATGACTCCCCCTCACGCGGAGCTGTGAGCATGGGTGGAGATAGAGATATATTTTGAGGTCCTCAAAGGCATTTTGACAATTATCATCCCATTTAAATGGACATCTGTTTGGAGGAGATGATGAAAAGGTTGAAAAAAATCAAAGTTGAGAGATAAAGTAACAAACTTATTGGAGTCTACCTTAGAGACTAAAAATTTGTTTGATATTAGAATGAGGATGAATCCTAATGATGGCTTTTATTTTTTTAGGGTCTACATCAATACCTCTAATAGATATAATAAACTGTAAAATCGTCCCAGTGAGAACACCGAATACGCATTTATTAGGGTTAACGTGGAGAAAGTATTGAATAAGGCAGAAAAAAATGGCGTCAAACACAAAGAGATGGTCTCTTCAAGGTGCTTAGAGTTTCCTAAGAGATCATCAATGTAATCTTATACATTTTATGGATGAGGTCATGGAAGATATAAGTCATATGTATCACGTTAATAAGTGGCCCCTACATTTTTCAATCCAAAGGGTATGACTTGGTAGAAAATGGTCCTCTAAGGGGTAATGAAATATGTTTTATGTTGATCTTAAGTGCGATGAGGATTTGATTGTACCTAGAAAAACCATCCATAAGAGATAGCATTTCATGTCCTGTCATGAGGTTGACAAGTTGATCAATGTTAGGAAGAGGGAATTCATCTTTAGGACAAGCAAGATTGAGATCTTGTAAGTCTATGCAGATACGTAACTTTCTATATATTTTGGTTACAAGTACGATATTAGATTCCCAATGTGGGTAATCAATAGGTAAGATGAAATTAGTAGAGAGAATCTTTTGTAATTATTCTTTCATGAGTAAGATTACCCCAGGATGCATCCTACGTATTTTTTTCTTTACATTTTTGGTGTTAGGAATTGTGATAATGTTGTGGAGAAAAATGTTAGGTTCAATTCCCGACATGTCACTATATGACTATGTGAAGGCATGACCGTGTTTAGAAATAAAAGTGGTAAATTATCTTAATTCTATTGAATCCAAAGATGGCTAACTTTCACTATGTGAGGTTCTCATGCGGAGTCCCTATATTGACTTCGATAGTGGATTTGTTAAGGAGTGTAGACATTTCATGTGGCAAATCCTTTTGCAAATAATGTTCTTCTATCCCCATGTAGGATAGAATGGATTCTACATCATGACATTGAAGAATGTTGATGGTAGGGGAGTGTAGACACAAAATCACGCACTTAGGTACATTTTTAGGTCATAATCACATATTACTATTCATATGATTCCTAAGCGATAAAACTAGTAATTGACATCTATCTTTGGCCTCTTTTCTAATTTTCTACTTTCCTCTTTTGTCTTACACACCCCACAACCTATTTTGATCTTCATTATTTTATCTTTCTTGAATCTGGACACCAGCGCCCAACCAGACACTACCACCCAAATTCCCTCATCCCCTCTAAGCGCCCCCAACCTATTTGTATCTTACTTGCCTCTTTTGTGCCTCTTTTATCTTTTAGGCATCTTGTTTTCTTATGATTCGGCATTTTAGTTGTCAATTATGAAATTCAACTAAGGGAATCATATAAATACAAAGCTATGTGACCATAATAAAGGACCAATCTCTAATCATTTATTATCACCACCTAAGGTTGCATCCAAAGGCATTCTAATAGCATCAAGGAATCCATCTAGCATTCAGTCAAGGGACAAGGTACTACATTTTCTACATACAAAAATAGGAGGGGAAGTTAATTTTTCCATCCACACATCTATTTACATTACTATATTTAGTTATTGCTCGTTATCGAGTGCATCTTCCAAAATATTTTCCTAGGGCACAATTTTGCATGCACTTCACAAAGAACTACATATAGTCCGAGATGTAGTGTTGTTCTTGGTCATAAGTTCACTTTCGGGTGATCATCAAGGTCATTATAACTCCCCATTTGCATCTTTTCTTTTTAGGATTTGATGTTTTTGGGGTTTTGTAGGATATCATTTATTTTGTAGGTTACATGTGAACTCAGATATCATCCAAATGATACACGAAAAACCAACATCAAAAGTTATCAACCATCTTATGGTATAATAAGAATCATTTTCCAACCATTTTTGCAATCGTGGGTGCCCAATAGAGGTCTCTAGTGCCCAGGTGCCCCCGACCTAATTCGGGCGCCTACCAGCTTATTTCGGTGAGTTACTGAGAATTTTTTTGGGTGTGGTTGCTACAATCATCTCCTCCTATTTATTAATCTTCCTATCCATAACACCTCGACATTTATTGTGATTCAAAGTATTTTATTCCCTCTATTGCACTTAGGGTTTTCATTTTTCATTTTTTAGCCATTATTTGATTGTGTTGTCATTGGTGTCTGTATGGATGAAAATCAATACGTAACCTTCAACCCACACTCAACCCCTCGAGGTCGTGCTAGGGAATTTGATGTGGAAATGTGGACGGATAACTATAGGAGAATCAGTGACTAAGACCTGGTAGTGTGAATTCCTAGTAATTGAGTTGGCAAAGGAGATTTAGTGGCTATGAGTGGGTAGCATAAATTCCCTATGGCTTGATCTACTTGATTGAATCTAAATATTAAACTAGTTTGAAGTGTCCAAATTAACTAAGATGAAGTTAACAATCTATTCTAATATTGAAAAGGGAAACTAATCTAAACAAATCAACAAAACTGAGACATTACAATCACAAACAACAAATTGCTTTTACTCTAAACAAATAAATCCTAAACAAGCAAAATAGTCAGATGTGGCTATTTGCCTATGCAGTTGTGTATTAAGTCTAAACTAATTTAAAACAAGAACTTTTCCAATTAATCTATGATATGTAGACAACTTCCTATAGATATTCTTCCCTCCAAATCCACAGGGATAAGAAGAAGAATATTTGTCACTGGGAGTTACTATGAAAGATGTGAACCTTCTTGGAATTTAATTAACTACTTGCGATGAAAGATAATTGATTTGAACTCTATTTGATATGATGTGACAATAATAAATTACAGAAATGGAGGAAATTAAAAAAAAACCAACCTAGAATTCACTTAACAGAGTTAAATCCAGTTGTGTGATGATTTTTCCCCTCAATTTATCCTTTCATTCTCTATGTGTCAATGTGAATCCAAGGAATTTGGGAATGTAAAGGCAGCAGTAGGAGAAAGCGCTTGAGCAATGACATCTTGAAGGAAATCTAGTTGCAATGCAAGTAGAAGTGAGATAGAACAAGATATTTGAGCTTGGCTATGCAATTTCTAGTAGGATTGTTGCATCAATACTATGCAAGATACACAAAAATTCTCAGGCCATTTGCTTGAAAAATTGTTCAATTTATAGAAAGTTAGTTGTAGAGTGCACAAGCACACTTGGCAGCAATGGGATGCCAAATCATCACATGAAGAGGCAGTTAATTGGGAAAATCACTATTAAAAATAGAAGAGGGAATTAGCATGAGAAAATCAAGCCTAAAATTAGCAAATTCAGGTAAGAAACGCATTCTAAAACTGAAATTAAGTTGAGTTACACACATTCAAAGGATGAGTCAAACATTCTAGGAAAATTTGCACATGACCACCACCCAATGCAGAGTGGCAATTATAGGACCACCGCCTGTCAGGTGGCGATTTCAAAAGTAAAATCAAAAACAAAGGAAAATGAAGTGAGAAGCTTGGGAAAATCATGCGGGGGCTAAGTAAGACATATTGGGCTACAAGTATAGATTGCAAGTAGGTTTTAGGAGCTTGAACACCTTCTGAAAGGATAAGAATCATCATTGGGGACTTTATAACTATCTTCTATCAATGTAGCATGTGCAAATTTGGGTGCATACATATTACCCCCTTGGAGAAGCATTTTATCCATGAAGAGGCATAAAACGTAGAGTTTGAGTATGGCATTCTCAAAATAGGGAGTCGAAGTATACCTAACACTTATGTGTGTCGAAATGTTTCCATCCAATCTCCCGCCACATACAAAATGAAAATAGACTCAAGTTTAGATAGATATGATATCGAAATATAAATTCCAAATTAAAACGACATGGGGACTTACCATTTGTGTTATTATAGGAATATACTTATCCCAACACTCTAGCCCTATAGACACATACACTCAAAACAAGGTTAGAACAAAATATATATATCAAAACAAAACTCATTTTTTCAATTCATTTACGTATATTCGATTGGTTATTTTTGAGCTTTGGACCCATGGTGACTGTTTCATTTATGACTATGGTTGAATTGGAAAGGATTTATAAATAATGGCATCGATCCTATTGATCCATAGGGATCCAAAATGAATCTAATTCATCAAAATAGACAAAGATAAAGAAGGAAAAAATGAAACACATAAGTTCTTTAGTTTTAGTGATAAGACCGCCACTCTGTGTAGAGTGGCATAAAACCCCGCATAACCAAGGCGGTGGTCTTGGGACCACCACTCAGTATTGGGCAAAGTGGTCCCGGCTCTTTCAGACAGAAAAAAAAATGAAATGAACAACCCATAATTTGGAAGGTTGTTCGTGTCTCTTCTCCACCTTGACCTTTCCCATCCTCCAGTGCACGGAAGGACATGAGAAAGGCTATAAATACATGTTTTTAGAAGAGAATAGGATCATCGAAGCATGAAAGCAAGTGAGCAAGAAGTTATCAGTGCTTGAATTGTGTTTTGTAGAAGAAAGGAATGTTGAGACAGAGCAAGCAAGTAATTTGGAGGAAGTGTGAGATATTATCTACTTCTCTTTCATACTTAATGTAAATTTTGTACTTGTTATTTTGAATTGGCCAATAAAAGTGGGAAGAAAGAGCAATTTCCCTTCCCGACTAGTTTTTTCCTCCTCTGAAGGTTTTCTAGATCAAATTGGTTGGTGTTTATGAGCGTAAATTCTTTCCTTTCCTACAATTGTGGATTCTAAGCATAAGCATAATTCATTCACTAGTTATCTCTGTCATTTTCTAATAGAAAGTAGAACAACAGTGTTTATTTGTGTTTCTATGGATAAT
This sequence comes from Taxus wallichiana var. yunnanensis, assembly GCA_018340775.1. Classification (NCBI taxonomy): domain Eukaryota; kingdom Viridiplantae; phylum Streptophyta; class Pinopsida; order Cupressales; family Taxaceae; genus Taxus; species Taxus wallichiana. Next base: position 1,006,169,817 of record CM031242.1, read on the forward strand.
TCCAAAGTTGAAGAGTTTACAGATCACCTATGAAAGTGAAAGAGGCTCAGAAAGGATTTAGATGTGAGATAATTGGTATTTTTTTAGGCCTCGGCCTTTACAATTTGAATGCATTTGAGAGGAGCTTCTAGGAAATTCGTAACTAAAGCAGTCATAAGGGGCCTCAAAGAGATAGATGGGCATAACACCTTTATTGCTTAGTCTCATTTTTGTGTATTTTATTGATGATTTTTTTGTATTTTGGGCTCATGACTGAGCATTTTGACCACACCTGCATGTGATGGCATTGTATATAGACTTGATTCACCATGATATATACAGATATCTATTTTTGATTCGATTATTCCTTTGCATCAGAGTTGACTTCTTTCATGGTTTACTTCGCATGTGTACTCTAGATGTTTAGAATCTCCGATTTTGTATGCTTTTCAGAATGTATGCAATGGATGATGTATGCTTAACAGAATGAATTCTTTTTTTTTTTGTTTTGTAATGTTGATATATGATGATTATGTAGACACATTGTAATGTTGAACTTTAGCTTTTCAAGTAATGTTTAGTACTTATTTTTGTTTATTGGCAATGTGTGATGAATAATGATATGATGATAAAATGAATTCACTCCACTCCTAACCCCATGCAACCAGTAAGATGCAAGGGCTCAACACCGAGAGCTAGGAGGGACGTGAATTGTATGGTTTTGATAGAGATGGAAATGGTGAGAGAAAGACAATATTTTGACATAACCCAATTAGGAACCTACAACCTAACTCTGCATATAGTTTACTACACATCCTAGAATGTGATTGCTTGCAAGTTTATCTAGACTTAGATTTGTATATGGCCTCTTGATTGACAAAATCTGGTTTTAAGGTTTTAACTCTCTTTTGGAACATGTACATCTAAATCATTTTTCTTGGGATTTTAAGATTTTAAAATCACTTTTATTAATTAAATTTATTTTAATATATTATTTTATTGCAGAGACCCCATACACCTTACCCCATAGTACCATTAGGAAGCATTGTCTCATCACCAAGGACAAGGCATTGGTGAGTAAGGGAACTTCCCTCCTTTCCCGACCTCACGCAACTTGTAAGAGGCGTGGGCTCAACACCGAAGGTTGGTATGGCAAAGAAGTGTGTAAATAAAAATTTTGATTTGATTTTGATTTGAGATATATACTTTTTATTTGTTTTTAGAATTTTATTTATGCTTTCGGGAGGAAATCTTGCCCCTAGCCTCAACCCCACGCAACCAAAGAGGATGCAAGGATCAACACCGAAGGTTGAGATAGGCAAACAAGATTTATAGGTGAAAATATTTAGAATTTTTTTGTACCAAAGAGGTTTTTCTAGGGAAAGATATGACATCATGAAGCTTCTAGAACTGACCATGGGCAAATACAACTATGCTAGAAGAAAGCTATAGGCAGAACCAAGTATGCAGGTCTTGGTAGGATTAGTGTCAAAATATTGTCTTGTCTTGTAGAACGATGAATTGATAAGACATGTTTGATGATAATCATATGACTATTTTGAAGAGATATAATTTGAAATATTTCCAATGTTTTGTAGAAGCTTTTGAGAGTTACTTGAAAATAAGTCCCTTGATTACAAATTTTACAAAATGAGCTGATAGATGGAAATGCAATTAGAATGCAGTAATATACATATGGAAATGCAGGTGGACTACATGCTGAAATGTCTAAGGTGAAGAGATTTGAAATATGTAAAAATCCTCACCCCTAAGATCACATAGTGAATAAACACAACCTTTTAAGTTTCTGTTCTTTTGACAGGGACTTGTTATCTCAAGTTTAAACTTACAACCCCTACCCATAATCGTGTATATATGCTTATCCAATTTTTCTATTTTAAGGAGGTATTCGAGAACCTCTCTATTACATGTTCGACATGTCATGCGTAAGTGGTCATGACTATGCTACTCATCTTGGTGAAAATAGTGACATTATGTGGCCTTTGTTTTGCTATGGGATCACATCTTGTGGAGATGACATACTTGATTTCTGACATGATCATATCTAAACCAAGCTTCATAATATAACAAGTCCTAAGGATGGATTTTATGGGTCCCTCTCTCCTTCCTTTATTAATTCTATCATGTTTATACCTAGGCCAAGACCATTGGCGTGAAGAGAGGTCGTACTAAGAAGGCTACCCATTCCTTGTAGTTCAAACAAGAGGAATATCAGTTCATCACTCTCTAAGAGTTTCATGATATCTGTTGTTGTTTTGGTGGACACAATTTCCACAGATATTGATTTTCCTTTATCAGTTTTGGCCACCTCAAATGTTTTTGGGTCAACAACTTCAGCCTTTGGAATACTTGGGGTGGTTGTAACCAATTGGTTTGATAGTGATGGTTTGTTTAATTGGTTCATAAGGAGCTCATACTCCGTATGGACTCCTCTTTTCTTCTTGAGGTTCTCTAAGTGTATATCAAAGGGCTTAGGATCCCCTTAGGAAATGAAGACCTTTCCCAAATGAAGGAATCTAACTTCCTGGAAAAACGTATAAGGAATAGACTTCATTCGATGAATCCAAGGTCTCCCAAGAATTATGTTTTAATTTATTTCCCTATCGATGATGTAAAAAATCTATTAATATGGTCTTTGGCCCAAGGGTCACGGGTGGCAAGAATAATTATGGTTCCAATTGAAGTATCCTTAAGATTGTCATACCCTTGCAATGTGTTTCTTATAAAGGACCAATTAGTCTCTCCATATCCTAAATTTTATAAGAAAGAGAAGGAAACCACGTTCATTGCAACCATGTCATCAATCATGAGTCTCTTAATACAATTGTTATAAACCCAGACCTATAAATATAAGGTAGGATCGCCTCTTCAGGCTATTTTAGCATCAGATGGCATCTTGTCTATATCAAAAACAAACCCAGTATCCCTATCACTCTTTCCCAAAGGATGTATTTCAAATTCAATATGATTTATTTGAGCATTGGGAGGAGATGTAACTGGATTATATGACCAAGACCTATTACATCAAGAAGTGCAAAACAATGTGCAAAGGAATTCTTCAACAAATCTAGGAATAAGATATGAGAGAAGGTGTTTTTCAAATCCAATATTAAATCATATGCTCCTATTGGTTTTGTGATTGTAGGAACCTCATCATACAAGGAAGAAAGATCGGGTAGGGTTTGCGAAACTATTCCTTTTCCCGAGTTGTTGCATTAATTTCTCGGTTCAAATTGTAGCTCAATTTATCCCATGATATTCATATTGTTGTTCAAACCAAGGTTGGGGAAACTTGAGATTTTTTAGAATTTGAGGCCTTATGGTCATTTTTCCCTAGTAATGCCTTTGTTTATGTTCTAAGGATTCACCTTGACATTATCAAGATGCGTAGGGAGTGGATCCCGAAAGATGCTCACATTAGTGTTCTGAGGAGCTATGGGTCTTGTATAGTCAGACTGTGGATTTGTTTCTGGATTTGCTAAGAACATGTCTACAAAGAGTTGTCTTTGGTTTTTGAGAAGTCTTTGTAGAAACTTGTTGCAATCATAGAAAGTTCTATCATCATGACCTCAAACCTTATGGAAACCACAATATTTGTTAGGATCGTAATTTCTTAGCCTTTGATAAGTGTCTTGTTGTTGTTGATTATAACCTTGATTGTAGTTTTGAAATTGGTTGTTATAACCATGGTTTATTTCCCCTTGGCTGAAGTTCTGATGTTGGTTCGGGCCTTGGGTTTGACTTTTATTCTGAGAGGGACAATTTACATCAACCATGTTGATCAAGTTAGGGATTTCATGATTTCCTAAGTTACCATTGGTATTACCATTATTTTCTTGGTTAGTATTACCAACGTTTGTCTTCCTGACCTGGTCAGTGACACCATTAGTTGTAACACCACAATTCTTGTTAAAGACCTTAGGCCCTTGATTGTTGTTAGAACCATTAGGGTAATTATCCTTGCAAAGGAGTGACCAGTCTCCCATTCGATCCATAAGTCTTCCGACCACTATCAATTATTGCCTAGTCAATTCGGAGTGCACCTTCTAGTACTTCTTTGTAACTACGAAAAGGAAATTTTGGACTTATTCTCTGGTCTCTCAATTGAGCAAATGAAGGAAGAGATCACAAAGTTCCATTTGGTCCATATTTGGTGCACTTGTAGAAGAGTAAAGAACTTGACGCCATTGAATGAAATGGGCGGCAGACTCATTTTTCTCCTGTCTAATATGTAAAAACTCCCTAATCCCTGTACACAACAACTTGTTCATATCAAATTCTCTGATGAATTCGACACAAGCTATTTAAAGGAATGTATAGAAGCTTCTGGAATCTGATAATACTAGTCCAGTGTCATTCCCTCAAGAGTTTTTGGGAATATTTTAGCTACCACATCATCCCAAGGAAGTAATTCCCTTATGGTAATATCATATTCCTTGATAGAGCATTCGAGTCTCCTTCTCCCTTAAATTTAGGAAGATCGGGTAATGGGTGTGGAAGCATGACACCACATATAGTGAATTCAAGAGGTTCCTTTAAGTACTCAGCGTAAGTACCCATTGCGTAAGATTCCACCATCAAATATCCTTGATGAGGAGGTGGAGGAGGAGGATTTAGATAAGTTGCATTGTAAGCATTAACTCGAACATATGGAGCTCCTTGATATGGTGTATAAGGAGTTGAGGTAGCATATGGGTCCATCTAGGGGGACTTCAAATACATATGCAAGTAAGGTGGGATGATACCATAATATGGACTAGCATGTTTGAAACTAGGGAACATCACATTGCCTAATGGAACAGAATTCGAGAACACACTTCTAGCTAACCCTTATGTAGGATAAGCTTGAGAAGGATGAGGACCCATCCCTAGTGTGTTATATGTTGTAATCGAGATCACATAGACTCATCTCGAACCAGATAAACTTGTGCTACATGATGTTGCATTGGTTGTTCATTGGTAGGGATGTATCCGAATATCAGAAAAGAATCAAAAACATTTACTTTCATTAGATTAGTTGCTCTTTATTGCTTATTCAGGTTATATATCTTGGAAAATACAAAAGCATATTTTAAATTTCCTTTACTTAATTAGTTTTCTTCATTAGATTAATTCAATTATAGCATGCATGATTATTACAGACCTAGAGAACCCAATATTTTGTATTCAAACCAATAGTGCCTCAACCAAACCTAGTAGTTCCATTAGTAGATATTGATCAAGGTCTTAGATTTAACGTATTCCAAACAACCAGAGATCTACAAGAAATCACAAGACAACTAGACGTGTTAAACATTGAAGATGATAAAGCATATGAATTTTGGTCAAAAAAACCCAATTATAGATTGCCTTGAAAGTATTTAAACATTCACATGACCATCAATGAACAAAATCAAGAACAAACTTATGTTATTGATCCACTAGTTAGGCAACCAAATTCAAGATATTTATTCACTGACATAGACACGGGATTACACATACAAGTTGTTAGATCCCAAGTACTGTATTCTCAAAAGATTGAGAAAATCCTAGTATTGAATGTAGAAGCCGACAAAGCTTACAATTATTGGACCGCACCTATGTGTAGATTACCCGACCACCCTTGGGCTTAGATTCTAGATCATATTGCATGACCATATAAGGACCATGACCATAAAGAGTTTAATTGGTTCACAAGGAGAACATACTTAGTATTGACTCCTCTTTTCTTCTTGAGGTTCTCTTAGTGTATATCGAATGGTTTAGGGTCCCATTAGGAAATGAATACCTTTCCCAAATGGAGAAATCTAACTTCTTGGAACAAGCTAGAAGTAATAGCATTCATTCGATGAATCAAAATTCTCCCAAGAATCATGGTGTAATTTTTTTCCTATCGATGATGTAAAAATTTGTTAATATTGTCTTTGGCCCAAGGGTGACAGGGAAGAATTATGGTTCCAATTGAAGTAGCCTTAAGACTGTCATACCCTCACAACATGTTTCTTATAGAGGAGCAATTAGTCTCTCCATATCCTAACTTCGTAAGAAAGAGAAGGGAACCACATTCACTACAACCCCATTATCAATCATGGATCTCTTAATGCAATTGTTACAAACCCAAACCTATAAATAAAAGGTAGGATCGCCACTTTGGGTTATTTCGGTGTCGATGGCATCTTGTCTATATCAAAAACAAACCTAATATCCCTATCACTCTGCCCTCACAGGATGTATATCAAATTCAATATGATTTATTTGAGCACTAGGATGAGGTGTAACTTGGATTAGATGACCAAGATCTAGTGCATTGAGAAATGAAGAATGATGCACAGGGAATTCTTCAAAGAAATATAGGAATGATATATGAGATAAGGTATTGTTCAAATCCAATATTAAATTATAGGCTCCTATTGGTTTTGTGATTGTATGAATTTCATCCCGCAAGGAGGAAAGAGTGGGTAGGGTTTGTGGAAAGTATTCATTTTCCCGATGATCCATAGTGATAAAAATGACTCTACTTCATCGATCGCTTAGCAAAAGAAGGAAAATAAATACAAATAGGTTTTGTATTTATAGTGAGACGACCGCCGCTCTATGTAGAGATGAGGTTATAGAAGCACCACCTAACCAAGGTGGCCGTCCCGAGACCGCCTATCTCCATTGGGCAATGGTCCCGGCTCTTTCGAACAAAAAATAAAAACATGAAATAGACATCCCCATAATTTCAAAGGTTGTCATGTCTCTTCTCCTCCATGACCTTTCCCATTCTCCGGTCGTGGGACGACATGAGAAAGGAAATAAATACATGTTTGTAGAAGATAATAGGATCATCAAAGCATGAAATAAAGTGAGCAAGAAGTTATTAGTGCTGGAATTATATTTTGTAGAAGAAAGGAGTTTTGAGACGAGTAAGCAAGTAATTGGGAGGAAGTGTGAGGAAATTGTATTTTGTAGAAGAAAGGAGTGTTGAGACAGAGAAAGCAAGTAATTGGGAGGAAGTGTGAGATATTATCTACTTCTCTTTCATACTTATTATAATTTTTGTACTTATTGTTTGAATTGGCCAATAAAAGTGGGAAGAAAGAGAAATTTCCCTTCCCAACTAGTTTTTCCTCCTCTGGAGGTTTCCAGGATAAAACTTGTTGGTGTTTGTGAGTTTATATTCTTTCCTTTCCTACAATTGTTGATTCTAAGCACAAGAAAAATTCATTCACTAGTTATCTCTGTCATTTTCTAATAGAAAGTAGAATAGCAGCGTTTAATTTGTGATTATGTGGATAATTCCAAAGTTGAAGAGTTTATAGATCATTTTGGTATCAAAGCTAACAAGTATCTAGGACTGTGGTATTCATTCTTCGATTTGTATGTGCTGATGAGATCTAAAGGTGAAGAGGATTTACCTTGCGATCCGAAACTTCGCAAGAAGAAAGTGGAAGAAGAGAATTCGGGGAAAATGGAGGAAGTGAACTTGGTCCATATAATCAAGATGTTGGATACCGTGATGACTAGGGTGTTTAGAAGGCAAGAAGAACTTACATATTTGCAGAAGATATATTCTGTCAAGCAAGAATCTATGGACTCAATGGTTCGAGGCTTAGCTGAAAAATTTGACATAAGGAGGAGCCACCATGAGGAATATTATGGGGAAGAGCATGAAGAAGAGACTTCAAATGAAAGAGAAAAGGTAAAATCTGATCATACTCCTTTTAAAGTTGAGACGAAAGTTGAGATTAAGAGCTTTGAAGGACAAGTAGATGCAAAGTTTTTTGATAAGTGGTTAAAATAGTTAGAAGTCTACTTTAGCATCCATAACGTCACCGAGGCAGAGAGGATCACCTTACACGTCTCAAAATGGAGGGACACGCTCTAGTTTGGTGGGAAACCAATCTAACCACTTGTGAAAAGAATAAGCATCCTATTGTGAAATCTTTGCAAGAATTTAAATAATTACTTAGAGATAACTTCTATCCTATTGACCACAATCTGGCCAAATGATTAAATGGAAGTATTTTAGACAAGGCGGTGATCAAAGTGTGCAGGACTATACTACAGAGTTTTGGAGGTAGGCCATATTTCTAAACATGGCCTTGGAGGATGAGGATATTCTGACTAAGTACTTGGGAGGGCTTCACCCTCACCTTAGAAGAAAAGTCATCTCCACAAAGCCCAAATATCTCAACGAGGTGTGTGTGAAGGCATACTACATAGATGATGAAAAGAAACAAGGAGAAGCGAGAGCAAGGGAAAAGCACTCGAAAAATCGGGAGAAAAAGAGTATGGGAAAACAAGTAACAAGGGTAATTGGAAAGGGAAAGGTAAACAAACCGCCACTATTTTAAAGACTTGTAAAGATCCCAAGAATTTTTAAAGAACTATGATATCAATGGTCATACTGATGCCACATGTTGGAAGTTTCATCTCGAATAATCGAACCAAGGACTCAAAGAATTCCACGACATCTATAAAAATAGAAGGGGGTGGAAATTGAAGATAACTATGATGTAGATGAAATGCTTGGATGCATGGAAACCAACATGGACATCCGGGAAGAGGAGATGAGTAGACTATTCCGATCAAAATCCGATCAAGAGAACTAAGGTAAATGCTTTGGTTGATACCGGTTCTCACCTAACTTGATTTCTCAAGCAATTGTAAAGAAGCTTAGTCTTAAGACTTATGAGCTTCCACACCCTTATCCTTTGGGTTGGGTGAAGAAAGGTGTTTAAATTCGGTAACAAGAATATGTAAGGTCAAGTTTGGGATAAATTCCTAATATATTGATGTTTTGGAAGCTGACGTTATTCTACTTTATGCTTATGATGTTGTATTCAGGATTCTTTACTTGTATATTAGGGATGCTATATTTAAGAGAAGGAAAACCAAGATGATGGTTCAAGGATGGGATCAACTACAACATTTGGGCACACCAAACAAGACACATGTTACTATGGTGAGTGCTAACCAAGAAAAATGACTTATTCAGAAAATCATAATCAGTTTTGTTTACTTTTGTTAAAGGATAAACAAGATGGGGTAGAATTTTCAGAGATTTCTAACCAAGGAAAGCATGATTTGGATAGTATTATTCAGTCTTTTCAGAAGTATTTCAGGTCCTAGTGGGTTACCACCAAAACGGGAAGTAGAGCATGAGATTCAGCTATTTCCGAGTCCCCTCTACCGAACATCAGGTTATATAGGCAATCCTTTCTTGAGAGTACTGAAGTAAAGAAACAACTCTAGGAACTACTAGACCAAGGGTGATATGTATGAGAAACCGACTATGCAGGTTCACCTATTGTGATGGTACCAAAGAAGGATGGTTCTTTGAGAATGTGCATCAACTACCTCACTTTAAAAATATCACCATAAAGAATAGATATCCACTTTCCCACATAGATGATCTCTAGGAATAGCTTAACATGCCAACTTCTTCACGAAGTTGGATCTCAAGTAAGGTTATCACCAAGTTAGAATGAAGGAGGATGATATATGGAAGACTACCTTCAAAACAAAATAGGGTTTGTATGAATGGTTAGTACTTCCTTTTGGTTTATGTAATGCACCCACTACATTTATGAGATTGATGAATGATGTATTGTAGAATTTCATAGATTCATGTGTCATTGTACATCTAGACGATATCTTGATTTTTAGTGCCACATAGGAAAACATCTAACTCATTTATAACAAGACTTGCAAGTTCTCGGGGAGAAATAATCGCTTTGTAATATGAAGAAATGTGAATTTTCCAAATAGTCACTTCTTTATCTTGGGCATGTGGTTGGAGGAGGAGAGCTACAATTGGATCCAAAGAATTTGGAATCCATCACAATTGCCAACACCAACAGGAGCCACGAATACTAGGAGTTTTGTGAGAGCAATGCAGACATGTGGAAGTTCATTTCGGGATTCTCCAAGATTGCATCGCCTCTACACACAAATGGCTGCAAAAGAGTAATGGTTTTGACTAAGATAAGGAACAAGACAAATATTTTGAGTTATTGAAATACAAGATTAGTCATGCTCCAAAGAATTGATCTTCCTAATTTGCAAAGCATCCTTTTGAAGTAGAGATAGATGCCAATGATTACATTTTGGGCACATTATTTCTTCAAGGAGGTAAACCCGTATGCCATCATTATAAAACTTTCACTTGTGGTTAAAGGATATTCAAGTATATGATAAGGAAATGTATGCACTAGTTCAGAAATTAAAAATTGGAAGCATTATTTGTTGGGTAAAGAAAATATTGTACACACTCGACCACAAACCTCTCCAAAGATTTGCAAGCACGCCTAAATTGTAATAAGTTAGGCACTACAAATGGATGGGGTTCCTTCAAAGTAGCTCCATCTAGTGATCAAATACAAGAAGGGAAGTACAAAATTTGTGGCACACATGTTGTCTAGGCCATCCACATAGGATAAGTTCTTCTGTTTGGTCACTATCTCTCGATCGAGACATTCACGAAGGAAGCTTATAGAGAGGCATATGCACAGAAAAGACTTTGGGGTGACATTTTAGCGTTGTAGTCCCAAGAGACTGAAAGGATAGGGATTGAATATTTTTATCTCAAGGATGGGCTACTCTACCGATGGGGGAAGCTTTTGCGTGCCTAAAGAAGAAAGACTTTTATTGATGAGGAAATCACATACCTCAAAATTAGTGGGAAATTTCAGTGTTGGTAAGACCCTAGCCCACTTGCAAAGGTACGTGTATTAGCCCAATATTCAAGAAGAAGTATCAAAATTTATACGTGGATGTAAACTTTGTTGTACCAGTAAGCCTAAGACTAGGAAGGAGGGTTTGTATATGCCTTTTTTAGTACCTACTCATCCATGGGAGGACATTTCTATGGATTTTGTAGGAGGATTACCTATGTCTAAACATGGTCATGACTATCTCTATGTTTTTGTTGATAGATTTAGTAAGATGTGTATACTTATGGCATGTAAAAAGACAATAAAATCACATGAGTCAGCAGATCAGTTCTTTGCTAATGTATGGGTGCATTTTGGTTTTCCAAAGTCTATTGTTTCTAACAGGGATTCCAAGTTCTTGGGGAAGTTTTGGAATACTTTGTGGGACAAGATGGATACTAGGTTACAGAGGAGCACAATTTTTCATCCACAAATAGATGGACAAACAAAGGTGGTGAACAGGACTTTGGTGCAGTTGATCAGAGGGTATAACATCAAATACCCAAGGACTTGGGATGAGTCCTTAGCCTACATTCAACATTCCTATAATTGGGAAGTACATGCATCCACAATGAAGTCATTGTTTCAAGAATTCTTGGGATATCTACCTATAAATCTGTGGAAATAGAAGTTGGGAAGTGGGATGAGGAGGAGACACAAGACACGAGAGGTGACTACAAAGAAACAAATTCATTGAGAGGATCTAGAAAATGTATCTCAAATTCAAAGAACAGCTAGAGAAATCTCAAGCCAAGTACAAAGCTAAGCATGATTAGCATAAGAGGAAACATAAGCTTCATGTTGGAGATAGATTTTCACTTTACTTGAGAAAGGAGAGACTACAAGGTCAAGCACGGAATCTCAAGCCACTACAATATGGGACCTTCATCATATGGGCCACTCATTGAGTGGTTTTGAGCATGGCCTACCTATATGGGTCATATTTAAATGTTGCAATGATTTTACAGGGATTTTATTAAGTTTTATTGGTTATTTTAAAGGATAATTACTTATCTCCTTCATGTTGGTCAAATGAAATGCATATAAAGCAAGGGTTTGGGTTCAAATTTGAACTAGCCTTGTGAAAGGGAAAAGTGTGACCTACCTAAGAGTGTGAAGGAACTTCTATTGAATAATTTAATATCTGATGATGTGTGTTACAAGTTGAATACTGGTCAAGGGAATGTGAGAAATGGTTTAAAGCCAAGGCAAGACCAAAAAGGAATAAGATAGAGTGAGTTGAGTGAATAAGGGTTTGAAGGTGTGTGTATGAGCTGAATTAGAGATCTCCATCAGTTATGGCAGAAATAAATTTAGAAATCATCATCATCGTGTGTCTAATTCAAAGTGCTCAATCATCTTAGGGGTTGTAGCCTCCTTTTTGGATTGGGTTCTTCACTAAATTATGGGTTTATGCTCCTTGTAGGGTTGGTGTTGCACTAAACTAGGGGTCAGTACTCCCGTAAGTTGGTGCTTCACTAAGTCTCTTTTCTTTGAGTAATAAAAGAAGAGTTTCAGTGGTTTTTCTTCACCTTGATGGTTTCCCACATATATATGGTGTTCATGTGTATTATTCTTTGTTGCATGTTCTTATGAATGCTTAATACACACCTAATCTTCTCATGAGGTTATGAATGATAAATGGATAAATGAAATGATGAAGGTATGGATTTGTAAATGAAGTAAAATGTTTTTAGGACTAATTCACCCCCTAGTCCATTGTGATTCTAATCATTTGTATCGTAGTAGGTCCTTGTGAATCAATTATAATAGCTTAAACGAGATCCTAGAAGCACAACATGGCAAAGAAAATTTGAAAGGAGAATCAAGTGTTGAGAGTCATGGCCAATAAGGATGAAGAAACCATAAAATATCTTAAGATTCAATTAGAGAATGCTATTTCAGAATTGATTTCAAAATAAGAAGAATGTAAAATATTGAAAAATCAAGCCTTGTGATGTGTGTATGCATAGACAAGATGAGCTCAAAGAAATTTTGATGGATTTAAAAGTAGATTTAACATTCCATAGAAGGATAAAATCATTTTTAAGCCTAAAATTAAAGGTATAACATATATTCTTAAGTCCAAGGAAGAATAATGTGACAAGCTCAAATAAGATATTCAAACACTAAAGGTCAAAGTTGATGAAAAGCCTAATCTACCATATCAAGGAGCTAGTTCCAATTTCAAAGGAATTGAAGACGATGATGTTCATGGAAAAATGTTTATTAAAATCCTAATCCCATTAGATAGTCAAATGTTATAAAGTATGCAAAATTTCATGGTTATTGTTATGTTTGCAATGTTTATAGTGATATAGCAAGGTATTGTAGGAATTTTTCAGTTGTGTGTACCCTGGGAGCAATGGAAAAGGCCACAAGAGTGATCAATCAAGGGAAAGGAAAGAGGTTGTTTGTCATAAGTTTCATCACAAGGTTCATATTTCAAGGTAGTGCTCTCATGACTCATATAAGAAATTTAATAAGGTTGATGCTCCCAAAGTGAATGAAGTGTGGATGCCAAAATCAGTCAAAGTTGAATCAAATTCAATCAACAAAAGCAAGTCAAGCTCAAACAAGGTTGTCAAGGAATCAAATCATGAAGATAAGATTAAGAAGGTTGAAATAAATTCAGATATTCAAGCAAATCATATGTGTTTTAATGTCATTTAAACTCATGTGCATAACAAGTTGAATAAATTGGGTCTTTGGGACACCTCAAGGGTTATAAGGTATGTTAAGTAACCTATTCATGTGGTTATTGAGCTCTTGTCATTGTAAGGTGTCTGATTTTGTTAGTGTGTGTCATTCATCATGGTTCTAGTGGTTTGTTTGTCATGTTAAGTAGTATGAGTTAATAAGGTTCTATATCAAGGAGTTATATCTCGATGAAGCTCATTTGAGTCTATATTGTGTTTCAAAGGTCAAGAAAGAAAATTTTCGGTATTGTCAAGGTTTATTGGAAGTTGATTGTACCTAGTCTCTGTCAAATGTGTCTTAATTTGAGAAATTATTATTGTGTCATACTGAGTCATGTTAAAATTTTGAAGTATTCTACTTTGAGGAGTGTCTTCTTAGTGTAAATGCATGTCTTGATATCCTATGTTATTGATTCATGGTCCTTCAACTATGAAAGTGTGATTTTTAGGATAGAGGTCATTCTAAGTGTGCATAGTCATATACCCGAGTCTGTGATTGACATGACATGGAGTAATTATTGTTTGAAATATTAAGTATGTTTTAGTTTTTTCTTGTTCATTGTCAGATCTTGGAGTAAGTGTGACTCATGATTTATGAATTTTTGGGATCCCCAAGATTGAAAGCATGTCACAATGATCTAACTAATCTAGGAGTAGAGGTAAAAATTGTAAAAGTATTTTATGTGATATTTCTTGATGATGGCATGAGGATGAGTCCAAAGTTATCCTAAATGCATCTCGAGAGGTATGTATCAGTCTAACTGTCTTGTGTCTTGTTAGGTTCAAGATATGACGATTCAAGAAGGTAAAGTATGAAAAATTCTTGATGGTCTAAAATAACATGGTATGGAAATACTAAAATTGTTGCAAAGAAGTTTATTATGCTCTATGAGTGATATAAATCATGAAAGTCCTTGTGTTTTTACTTTGTCGTGACATTTCGAGCCAATAGGTATGTGTGTTCTTCCTAGTCGTGTTCATCCAAGTAAAATGTTTAGTGGCATGCATCATGAGCTCCTAAGGGAGATGAGTTTCATTACATATATCATAGAGTGATCAGTGTACCAAGGTAGGTATAAAGGTATATGTTTCAAAGTGTCTCAGTCTATGTATTCATCAAAATGAATGGACCTTTTGTTCAAGGTCTCAAAAGTCTACAAGTCTATGATATGGTGATTTAATAAGTTTACAAGGTTTGTATCATCTCAAGAAAAGGTCAAGGATTGATTGTGTAATTTTATTAGGTTATGGCATGTCAAATTTGTATCACAAGTGAGTCATTGAGTCAAAAGTGTGACTTCAAGAGTGTCAAGGTATGTGTAAGGTGACTGAGTTTGTTACATACTTCTAGGTGAATCTATGATCTTGGTTAATGTCCTTAGTCCTACCTTGTGTTTTGAACTAGGTTATGATTTTATAAGGATTGTTTGCATTATGAAGAAGTGTAGTGGAGTTACTCAGTTGGGAAGACTATGTATAGTCTCAAGATAGTGCCTAAAAGTAATCAAAAATTAATCTCTAGGTTTCTTGCAAGGTCTTGAGTCTCAAGTCTGAATTCATAGTATTGAAATATTCTTAAGTAAAAGGTTTGGATGTAAACACTCTGATATGTGTGAGAAGACTTCAAGTGTTGATCAATGTAATCGGGTCTAATTTCTGAAAGTGCATGCTACATGTGGCCAAGGAAGAGTATCATGTTTCTTCAAGTACAAAATGATATGCTACAGGTAAATAGATGTATGATAAGCTTTGAATAAGGCTCTATAGCACCATGATGTGTCATTAAGAAAGTAGAGGTATAGTCATGTGGAGGGAAGATAAATATGGTTTTAGCTACAAAAATAACCTACATGTATGCTAGGATGTTGTAGGGATCATATTGACCTTAATCTCAGGTTTTTATTCTAAGATGGATGTATCAAGTTGCATATACATCATGAAGTTTATATCAGTGGCATGAAGAAAATTCAAAGAATATACAAACAAATGATTGTTCCAAGTGGAGTTTCTCAGCTAGAAAGGCTACAATGATTGTATAAGTAGGAGAAGCATGTTACATGTGACTTAATCATATGTATATAGGTATGCGGGTGATATGCCTACTTCCATAATTTTTAGGACTTCAAAACGAGTAGAAAATATTTTTGATCGATCATCAACGTTGATCAAGGTATGAAAATTTGACGAACTAGAATATTCTAGGTGTATTGACTGAGAAAGAAGAGTAAGGGTTCAACTACATGAATATAGTCAAGAGTGTAAGGTCAAAATTTTGCAAGACCTTGAAGGAATATGTTTTCTCCTCACCTGAAAGATGATATCTTCTTGAAGGTCTCTCATTTAGTTGAGATGATATGCCTGAGTTATTAAGAAATATTAGGTGTAATAGAGTATTAAGATTGAAATATCAGTATGAAGGCTACTATAAGGTTATAAGAAGGTAAATTTGGTCTCAAAGTTGTAACAAAAGCAATGAATGTGGTGTGATCAATAGCATGAAAGACATGATAGAAATGAGTGTACCTTGACAAGGTTTAGTTTGTCACAATGAACTAAAATGAAGCATCCAGTATTTCCTAGATTATCAAGTATTCAATGATGGGTATAATTTTATGAATCATGATTGTGAAGCCTTATGTGTGATCATTCAACTTGGAGAAGTGTAATAAATTTACCTTGGGAACCAAGATCAAGTATATAAGCTTACTTGATTATGAATCTATGCAAAAGAGGAAGATGACATGTTTCCAACCTGTAGGTGGTCATTCAAGCCTGAAGTTAATTCCTTGATGGTAACATGTGTGATTTTTAGGGTGTTTGCAAGTTCAATATGGTTTGCAAATGTAACTCAATGCATTTAAGAACAGAGAGATATGTGGAGAATGTGCAAGAGCTCATTGAAGGTATATGAAGGTACCTTTTATGAAGTTTGCTTCATCTAAGGTTTGTAGAATCTGTGTTGTTTAAAGGTTTTCCAAGCTATATGAGTATGAAAAGATTCTAAGTCAAGATAGTGAAAGTCAATGTTTTCTCAAAATAGGGGTCCTAGTCTTTGGAAGAGCTCAAGCTAAGTTAGGAACCATGTTTAATTGATTTCTTGCATCTTGACTAGGATTAGATATTGTGTAGTTATAAAAAGAGTTGAAGTATAGGTATGTTAGGAGTATTCAAAGCTTGGGGAGTTGATCAAGTCTCCTTTTGAGAGATGAATAATGCTCAAGTGGTCCGAAAGAGTGTGAAAAGTAGTTGATCCTCTCCCAAGGCATGGAAACAAGTTATGTAATCAATTTTTTGTGTTTTCACAAATTAATAGGGTGCATGAACTCACAAGGACACTTTGAAGATTGTCTTGCTTGATTGAATTTTGTATGTGGCTTGTATAAGTTTATTATTTTTGGACTAAAAACATGATTTAGGGACTGTGGTTGAAAAGTGTGATGTGATAACCTTGAAGGCGAATATAAATTTTGAGCATGGTATAGCCCTATAAACGAGATGTGGATCATGAATGAAGGATAAGAAGAGGTGTATCATCTCAAGGGGATGTTTTTTGAGGATCATATCAGGTCTATATGATCAATATATGTTGATAAAGGAGACAAATAAGACTAAGTTCAATCCCATGGGAGCTATTTGAGTCAAGTAAGTTGTTTTTGCATTATTTCCATTATGTGTTGTCATATATCCATGTCTAGTAGTTGTTATATCCTTTTTCCTATATTTCAAATGAGGGAGAAGCATCATAAACATGGAAATGAGGTCATGTGTGTGTTTTTCTTGTTTGTTTCCATTAATGTTTCTGAAGGTGGTTGTCATCAATGACAAAGGGGGATAGTGTTGTCCATTGTGTGATTTTTTGTCATTGATTTACATTCCATTGATAGAAAAGTGTGTCATGGTTTAGTATGAGTCTCCATGTGGTGTTATTAAATAGTCAAATATGAAGGTTGATTGGTATTGATGGGTTTTGGTGAGTTATAGGATGTCCCGTTGTATGGTTGAGTGAGAATAGTCATGGTTTGATCCTTGAAATGTGGTTAAAGGTTTTAATTATTTTATGCATGGTTTATGAGGTGTGTTATAGGTGTCCTTGAGTTTGCATAAGGTCGGTATGGTCATGTCATATGAGTTCATGGTTGAGTCGAGTCATTCCAGCCTATTCTTATCCCTAAAGCATGAAAAATGAAGTAGAGGTGTGACATTTAGAGATGATAAATTATATCCAAGAATGGGAAATGTGTTTTAACATTTTACTTGAGTTTTATGGTGAGTTTTAGGTCATAACTCGGAGGTTAGGTGATGTTTCAGGGTCCTTAGGAAGTATACAGATGAGAACATGCTAGAAAGAAAAGGTAAATGAGCTTGGATGGAGTGTTTCATAGATATCTAAGCTATGTGGTTACTATGGACATGTAGATGAGGTTTTCATGATTCTTCATGACACTTTTAAGGTCATTCTGAAGAAGGATTTGCAATATAGTTCATTTTTGGCAAAACCGGTGATTTGTGAGTGTGTTTCTAATGCAAAAATGGACCTTCGATGCTCATTGTGAACTATGTGATTTTCATGGCAACCTGAAATATTTGGAATAGCTTCTAACATAATTTATAAAGGCTTCACAAAAATAATGAGTTGGTTTTATAGTCATGTTTTTATGAATGTTCGTTAACAATG
The DNA here is from genome assembly GCA_018340775.1 of Taxus wallichiana var. yunnanensis. NCBI lineage: Eukaryota > Viridiplantae > Streptophyta > Pinopsida > Cupressales > Taxaceae > Taxus > Taxus wallichiana. The sequence continues at coordinate 1,006,187,870 of CM031242.1, forward strand.
TAAAGTGGTTTGAAACCCTAGTTAGGAGTAGCTTGGAGAAGATTACTTGTACCATCATAGTTTTGATTAGTTTTGAAAATGTGATGATTTTATGTTATAGAGGAATCTCCTAGATTTCTAGAAAGGTATATTAGAGCATGTGGTGATATGTGGGTCCCACCTAATATTGTTTGTTTCTCAAGAATTTTGGTTTGTGAAGATTTCTCCAAAGAAGGTAAAGATTAAATTGACATTTTTATACCTGGAGTTTTTATACATTTCTATGAAGGTTTCATGTCATGTTTGAAGTTTAAAAGTGCAAATTGTGCCCTATTTATGAAGACATATTTTTGGGAAGTTTGGAGTAGTCAACACTAAAAATGGAAACTCATGAGCTACATGAGGAGTTAGGACTCCATTCAAGTTTTTATGATCATGGTTTAGAATTATTTCCATTTGTATATCAAACTTGTTATTTTTATATGGTATGCAAAAGTTATGAGTTGTTCTTTCAGGGTCAAGTTTGTAGGATGCTTGATCCAATAGGGTGCCAAGTGGCTTGATGAGGTAAGGTGATGTTCTTGAGTTTTTATGCTTAGTGAAGGTTTATTAGTGCTTAGGAATAATTTCTAAGTGTGTTACATGATTTTATAAAGCATGGAAGTGATTTTTTAGGTGATGGAGCATGTTGAGCTCAAGGTCAATTCTTGAGTCTTAGAAGACTTAAGCGGCAGCCGCAGATTGTTTGGTTGAAGGCCTTCTACTTAGGAGTTGGAAGGATTTATAATATATTATGAAAATTTGATTCATATATATTTCTATTGATTTAAGTTTTGTGTCTTAGTAATTTAACTTTATGGCTCTTTCAGGTCATTTTGTGGAGATGAAGGTTTCTTGGTTTTTCAGCACATGATTGCTCAGGCTAAAAGAATGAAGTGAATAAAGCATGATATGATTGATTTGATTATTTCCATCACCTAGAAAGTGAATAGGGGTGAATTTTTTTCCTATTTAAGGCATTTGGAGGTCTTGGAACTGGCATAGAGGGTACAAACTAGTTGAGTTTGCAAACAAGTTTAAGGCGGTATGATTTAGAGAAGAGGAAAGTAGTCGTTTTTGAACCTATGTATGTTTTGTGTGTTATAAATTATATAGAATTTATTTAAAGGTCATAAGGATTCCATATAGTGGTCACATGTAATATTTTAATTGATCTTGGGTGGTCTTGAGGCCCAAAGGAGAAGACAGTGTGCTAGAAATAGTTGTTTGGTGAAGGATATGATCGTGTGGGCCCATATTATGATTTGTGTGATTGGTTAAAGTAAAATTTCAACCATGGTTGATTCTTATATGTCATATTACACATTTATGGTGAATTTTATAGCTTTAATAAGAATTTTTTTGGTGTTAGTGGCTTTTAGTCATCCTAATGATGGGGTTTTGAGCCTTTTTGGTGCATGATGAGTGGTTTTGGGCATGGCCGACCTATATGGGTCATATGTGAATATTATAATGATTTTATTGGGATTTTATTAATTTTTATTGTTCATGATAAAGGATTAGGACTAACCTCCTTCATGTTGGTGAGATGAAATGCATATAAAGCAAGGGTTTGAGTTCAAATTTGAACTAGTCTTGTGAGAGGGAAAAGTGTGACCTTCCTAAGAGTGTGAAGGAGCTTCTATTGCATTATTTCAGAGCTGATGATGTGTGTTACAGGTTGAATACTGATTAAGGGCATGTGAGAAAGGTTTTAGAGCCAAGGAAAGACCAAGAAGAAGAAGATAGAGTGAGTTGAGTGAATGAGGGTTTGAAGGTGTGTGCATGATCTGAATTAGAGATCTCCATCAGTTGTGGCGAAAAAAATTCATACATCATCATCATCGAGTGGGTAAGTTGGTGCTTAGTCATCTTATGTGGTTTAGCCTCCTTGTGGAGTGGGTGTTTCATTAAATTAGGGGTTGGTGCTCCTTGTAGGGTTGGTGCTCCTTGTAAAGTTGGTGCTTCACTAAATCTCTTTTCTTTGAGTAATATAAGCAGAGTTTCAGTGGGTTTTCTTCCCCTTGAGGGTTTCCCACTTATATATGGTGTTCATGTGTATTATTCTTTGTTGCATGTTCTTTTGAATGCTTAATACACACCTAATATGCTCATGTGATTATGAATGATAAATGGATGAATGAAATGATGAATGTATGGATTTGTAAATGAATTAAAAGTTTTGTAGGACTGATTCACCCCCTATCGGTATATTTTTCTTCTAACATCATTAGCTTATTGTTTGTGTCAATTATGTGTGATAGCGTTTATTTATCATATGTGAATCTACAATATCTTATGGTTATACATATTCAAAATTTGTTAAATCATTTGGTGAACCCATCACTTAAACCCAACCTTGATTTAGGTGTTTTTTCATCTTTTATCATGGCTCAATCTTATGGACCATTTATTGAATCCCACCTTCAAGAGCTCAATGATCATCTTTCCAAACATCCCCAAGATCTAGATTTTCTCTTATTCACTACTCGTGAGGAGGCCACCAATCTTGTTGAGCTTAATGTTCTTGCATCCATCCTCACTTCTATGCCTATTTCTACTCAACCCCTACTTCCACTCTTCCACCTACTTCTATTGTTCCCATATTTGTTCCTACTCCCACTAACCACTTCACTCCACCTCTTGTTTCTCACATGTGGTAAGTCTCTTCTATTGGAACTCAAGACCTATTCTCTCTCTATCAGGATCTCTAAGTTCAAATCCATCAACTGCAGTAGGATACTTCTCGTGCATCTCCATCTCTTGATTCCACATTACTATTTCATACTCCTTTCACACCTACCATTTCTACTTATGTACTTCCTCCAAACTTCATGACTCTTAATTTTCCCACCTTTAATGGCCATGGTGACCCTTAAGAGAATCTCCAAGCATTTCATGTGGCATGTCTAGATTATGTGGATGATCATACTTTACTAGAAAATATCTTTCCTAGAAGCCTCCAAGATTATGTTATGCATTGGTTCTATGATTTACGTGTCCATTTGGTAATATTATTTACACATTTAGACAATGTTTTTCTCAAACATTTATCAATAAATATTGGTTTTAATATATCCTATGCTCAACTGACACAAATTAAACAAGGATATAATGAGAATTTAGAGGACTAGTTTTTCGATATAAGAACAACCTAGCTAGGATGACTAATGTACTCATGCAGACTCTGAATTGCAAGATGTATTTGTCTAAAGTATTTTTCCTCCTTTGTAAGAGAGCATCATATTTGAGACCTCTCCATCATTTTATAAACTATGTCATACTCTTAAGCTATGTGAAATCAAACTACTATCTATGGGAAAGCTTAAATATCATGATCAAGCTTCATCTTCTACTCGGTTTCAAAGAAAATCAACTTTCAAGCCATCTACTAAGCCAGCTGAAGAAAAATCTATTGTTAACATTGTCTCTACTCTTGAAAATCTTTAATGAAACCTCCAAAGCATACATTCATAAAATTTCCTTATGTTCTAAATATTTTATCGTCATGCAACTTGTTAAGAGAAATCTTATTATGCTTCCTCCTCCACTTAATCTAGATCCATCTCACCCTAAAGGACATAATTATAATGAAAATTTTAGATGTGACTATCATCAATGCATTGGGAATTCTACATATCGATGTTTCAAACTCCAACATCTTATTCAAGATCTCATCGAAAATAATGCAATCGAGCTCCTTGATCCTTCAACATCTACATCACCAATGAGAAAAAAATCAAAATATTTAATGATCCTCTCCTACGCATGATAAGCATGCTTTTGATTCTTCATCTAATCATACATATCATGCAAAGGTCCTCCTTCATTGGGGGCTCTTGATTTTCTAGTTGCTAATACTGATGCATCTCCACCATTCATTACATTCTCTGATCATAATTATCATGCCACATTTTCTTCTGATACATTACATATTCATGCTTCTATTAGACCTCATGTTATCAATAATACAATGATCAATCCATCAATTCATATGGGTGTGTTCTCTATTGTACTTATTATTGCTATAAACTATCCACTCTCTCATATCTCATATCCAGTTCCCAAATCTTATGGTTTCATCAAGCTTCCAGAGGTGTCATTCGTTGTGGCACCTTCAATCAAAGGTTGTGACATGCTCTTAGGTCTTCCTTGGATCAATTCTACTCAAGCTATCATTTCCATGAATAGTTTTTGTCTAAATTTAATTATTAACAAGCAAGTTATCACCATCAAAGGTGTTTCACCATACACACCGTGGTCGTAGCCTCCTCTTGAGGTTTCCATTACACGTGTTATAGCATTTAGGTCCCTAGACCTCTCAAATATAAACTACAATCTACTCCTAACTCTCAAATTTATGCACAAACTACTCGGTCTCATCAATCCACTAGTCCATCTCATCAGCCTAGGTCCACCACTCGACAATGCCTTCATACATGGTATACATCACCCTCGTTGTCTCTTTCACATAGGTGCACATCACCTCCTTGATCTCCTTCACATATGTGTACATCACCTCCATGCAGTCTCCTTCACATAGGTGCACATCACCTCTTCGGTCTCCTTCACATAGGTGTACATCACCTCCACAGCCTTCCTTCACATAGAAACACATCACCTCCTCAGTCTCCTTCACATAGGTGTTCATCACCTCATAGGTCTCATGCACATAGGTCTCATTCACCGATACATCATTTATCTCATACATCACCGATCTCATAGCATGGTCACGTGCCTTTATCTCCGAAAACATCAGTGGATGACCCTTTCCTTCACTTTTGTTGGATATCATGTACATTATCATACAATTGGGGGGCATCATGTTTACCACCCCCTTCACATTATCAGTGTCTCACACTTCTACTCTTCCACCTTGCACTTCGCATATAGTATTTCTCATTCATTTTACACAACTTGATACACACAACTTGTATCGTCATTACCCTATGACACACTCTTGTGCTAAGGTTCACACTTGACTGTTGAGGGCATACTACATTCATGAACCTCACATCATACACACGACACATTTCACACTCTACACATTCACAACACATCTCTCTGGAATCACATTCTCACACAACACACTACCCTATGACACACTCTAGTTCCACGATTCATACTTGACTGCTGAGGGTCTAAATCTAAAATGAACCTCACCTCTTCTACACTCTTTACGCTCTATGTTTCATTGATCATACCTTTCTAGTGCACGTAATTCAAACCATTTCTTGATGACACACTCTTGTTCTATGGTTCATTCTTGATTGTCAAGGGGTCTTTTATAAATTAACCTCATCTCATACTCATTCACATTCACTTAGGGGGCACACTTATCCTATCACATTCACTTTGCATTCCATTCCATTCACACTCAAAATATACTACATATCTTGGTTACACATACTCTTGCTTGCTTATACTCATTACATGTACACTTTGTTTTCATGTTAGACATATACTTTGTATGTCATTATCTTTATCATATACACATGCACGTTCACTTGTTCTCTAGTTTTGAATGCAGACTTTCTATAGATCTTTACACGCAACATGGATGCTTAGCACTATACCTCTTACCAGTCCCACCGAGGATCTTGGGGGCATCTACTTTCACACATCACATGTGTTATTGTTTCATTTTATACTACTTTTTATTCTTACTAGCACACTACTCTATCGATACATACACATCTTGACATAATTTTTATCTTTATAACATGATAATGGGTGCTTCATGTGCAATATTTACTTTACAGGAACTATTTTCCACCATGGTTGTCTGATACTTTACTTGCTATTGTTTTCCATTGTTTGTGGCTTATGCCATATGTCTTTAATCTTCATTGATTGTATGTTATAGGTCACTTCATCCCTGGTTATTTTGTGATGTTGTGAGCAATGTCCCATGTTTGAAACCCATTTTTTGTGGTCTATATTGTCTTATTGCTTTCTATATTACACATTGTCTTCTATATGCATATTTTTCTTCATTTCACTAACACATGTTTCTAGCCACGATATTTACATGTGCCTTGGTTTTTACCATGCACATTCCCTTCCCCCTATAGGGCATCAGCCTGAGATCAGCATCTGGTGTTCTCCTTTGGGCCACATCCTCTTAGAGATGATGCATGCACCCCAAACTAGTGGGGCATACATTGGGTGAATCGATCACCCAACACATCACTCAAAGCTTCAATACAACATAGTTCGGTCTAGAACAACACCGTCTACACTTATAGAAGTGTCCCATAATCTGACTTACATCATCATTTTAGTATAGACGCCAACACCCTTGATACAGACATGAGTGATTGGGAACTCCTCACCTTTCATGGCCGACTATGACCAACAAAGTAAGCTTATAGTTACTTTCTTGAATTAGTAGATTTCTCAGCAATTTACAGAGCAATTTTAATAGCACATGCATATTCTTTTAGCAATCGAGAATGGTATTATATCTTCTTTTTCTACTTGGATTAAACTAGATCAAACTAGATTGAACATAGAACAAATTAGGATCACATTATGCTCCGCATTGGTGTATAAAATTTGGGAAGCGTACAGGATGGAGAATAACGCTAAACCTTTCTCCCCAAAAATATTTTGTCATAACGTGAGATCACCCAAAAAAATCACTCTTTTATAGCGATTCAAGACACTTTCTATCCTTTTCATTCTTCACAGATCGATGCACATTATCCCTTTTCTAAGTTTTTTGCATTTTTACATAATTTTACATACATGTTACAAAGTTTTCATAACACATGACTTTGACTACTATTTCGCTCTTCTTTTACGGGTTCTGTCCTTAATACATAACAAGAAGTAGCCCCACATTAGTAAAGCATGACAACAATAACTGTAAAAACATGACACAACACATATGCTTCACCCGTAGGGTCATTTCCTCTTCCTTAGTTGTCATTCTTTATTTTTATCACTCCATGCTTTTTTGTCTCTTCGGCATGCTTTTCCATCAATCTACATGGTTATTAGGTACACATCTCTTATCTACTTTATGTTATCGAGTATTCACTCAACAACATAAAATGGGGAAAATGTAGACACAAAATCACACACTTGGGTACATTTATATGTCCTAATCACATACTACTATTCATATGATTCCTAAGTGAGAAAACTAGTAATTGACATCTATCTTTGGCCTTGTTTGTCTTTCTACTCTCCTCTTTGGTCTTGCATACCCCACAGCCCAGTTTGATCTTCATTTTTTTATATTTATTGACTCGACACTAGCACCTAGGTGCCCTCATCCCCCTCTAAGCACTTTTGACCTCTTTGTATCTTACTCACCTCTTTTGGACCTCTTTTATCTTTTAGGCGTCATTTTTTCTTATGGTTCGGCCTTTAGTTGTCAATTAAAAAATTCAACCAAGGGAATCATATAAATACAAAGCTATGTGACCATAATAAAGGACCAATCTTTAAGCATCTATTATCACCAACTAAGGTTGCATCTAAAGGCATTTTAAGAGCATCAAGGTATCCATATAGCATTCACTCAAGGGATTTCTACATACATGAATAGGAGGGGAAGTTCTTTTTCCATCCACATACCTATTTATATTACTACATCTAGATATTTCTTTCTATCAAGTACTCTTGTAAATATCTATGATTTAATCAAATAAAAACAAAACATTGCACAATAAAATAATAAAACCAGAGATATTGTAATTCATTCGGGAAAAATTCCCAATGGAGAGATTACATATAAATAGCTCAATGAACTCCTATAAGTAAGGAGTCAAGGCTAATCTCTAAGTCCTCTCAATATCCCAAATATCTCTCAACTATGAGTTGTGCATTACAACTGTTTTGCACACTCATATATTATTTTATAATTATTAAAAACCTATTACTACCAAATAACCCAAACCACTCCTAAGTGTTCACACTATGAACAATATTTTTGTAACAGTCACCCCCTTAGTGTGAACATGGGGAAAGCTATCTCTTGTACCCACTCATGATCTACAAAGAAATGAAGGTTTTCAATGAGTACCAACAACTCAAACAATATGAGGTTTTCAAAGAGAACCTCCAACTCAAAAAATGGTTTTCTAGTGGAACCAACCACTACATAGCAACGTGTACATTATTTTTCTCACATCATTGTTTCTAACTTAGAGGGATTACAAAATAGAAATTATGCTCATGCAGGAGCTTTGAACAGAATATTACTTCTGTTCATTATTATAGCGGAAAGCAAACACACCACACAACTGAAACAAAAGGTCACCAATACAATGAAGCAATCTCTTTGTTGGTGACTAACAAGAGATGCCAATTTTCCTCCATCCTCCTATGCCTCCATCCTCCATCAGGCACTACTTAGTATAGGTAGTCATCTTCATCCTCATTCTGTTCAGGTTCATCTTCTTCTTCATTCTCTGACTCTTCTTTAACAACTGTATTAGCTTCATCCATTTTTAGCTTTCCTTTTATGATGTCCTTGGCACAAGTAATACAAAAAGAAGATTTATGTCCTTTTTTCTTACAATAAAAGCATTCTAATTCCTCTTTGTTTTTGAAAAAATTAGTATGCTTCCTTTTAATATAAAGAGCAGTTTCTTCCTCAATATCTTCTTTTGTTCTTTTTTCTTCAACTAGTAATGCAGAAATCATACCTTCAAGTGAATGAGAAGGCATTTGACCAAGAGTAAAAACTACATTACTGTATTTTGGAGGTAAACTATTTAATAAAATAGCTTTTGCATCTTCTTCATCTACCTGAGCACTTACTTCTATCAGTTGTCTTAGAAGAGATCTAAGATCGTTAATATGACTTGACATAGTTGCACCCTCATTCATTTTCAACTTGAATAACTGCAACTTAAGTGAGAATTTAGCATTCACAGCCTTTGCACCAAATGTCTTACTTAGCAAATCCCATATATCTTTAGAATTTTTTTCTAAGTCTATATAATGCAACTCAATATCTGATAAAGCAAGCCCAATAATGGATTTTTCTTTGTCATCCCTGGTTTGCCATTCAAGCAATTTTACAGCATCTGTTCTGGTTCTTTTCCACTCACAATTCCCCAAAGGTTCTTGTTCATTAATTGCATTTGTATTTTCACCTTCCATGTGTGAAAATTTAATCCATTGAATTTATCTAATGGAATTTCCATAATAGGTGTCGAACTCAGTTGAAAATGCACCCTTACAATAAACTTTAAACACTGAAAGTAAAATTTTCTGACATATTTGCCAAAAAAGGAAAAAATAATTTTTTCCAAAGAATAGAAAACACAGGATCAATGTGTAGAGATCAAAAAAATACACATTTTTTTAAAAAATGGCACATTAATCTGAGTTACCAGCTGAAAGTTATGGCAATTTTAAGTTATAACTCCAACATCTTCTCGGACCCTTTCCAAATTTGGCAAAAAAATTTCTATGCTTCTATTTTTTCATCTGTGTCCAAAAAAGGAAAGAAACACAATACCTCTGTATTCTGCAGATCTGGATATTGAAAGAAGTCACGTTGCAGCCAAGTATGGATTCACCTGAGTGAAACCTCGTCATTGTTGGTGGACAAATACGCAGATCACAAATTTGACTCCAATGAAACACGCAGGTCACAGATTCAACTCCAATGAAACACACAGGTCACAGACTTGACTCCAATGAAACAAATTTGATCCAGATCTAAATGCCTCACAAATTCCTACAGGTTATCATTGTAGTCTAACCTGCTCTGATACCAAATCTTGTAAATATCTATGATTTAATCAAATAAAAAACAAAACATTACACAATAAAATAATAAAACCAGAGATATTGTAATTCATTCGGGACAAATTCCCAATGGAGAGATTACATATAAATAGCTCAATGAACTCTTATAAGTAAGGAGTCAAGGCTAATCTCTAAGTGCTCTCAATATCCCAAATATCTCTCAATTATGAGTTGTGCATTACAATTGTTTTGCACACTCATATATTATTTTATAAATATTAAAAACTATTACTACTAAATAACCCAAACCACTCCTAAGTGTTCACACTATGAACAATATTTCGTAATAAGTACATATTGCACAAGATCTTCCTAGGGCACAATTTTTTGATCACTTCACAAAGAACTACATGGATTCTCGAGATGTAGTGCAAAGCACTCACGATCATAATTTCACTGTCAAAAAGGTGAACGTCGGGTCGATCCCGATTGCCCATTTGCATCTTTTAATTTATAGGATTTTACTTTTTTGGGTTTTACGTGATATAATTTGTTTTATAGGTTAAAGGAAAACTCGAAGATCATCCAATGATACACAAGCGACCAACAGAGAAGGTTTGCGACCATCTTGCGACACAAAAATAATCATTTTCATAGTCACGAGTTCCCAACAAAGGTATCCAATGCCTAGGAACCCCGACCTAATCCGCATTCCCTAGTCCAGCTTATTAAGTAGTTACAAAATTTTGTGAGTGCGGTTGTGATAGTCGGATCCTCATATTTATTAGTCTTCTTGGGATTCATTGTAAAATCAGCTAAGTCTTCTATTCCCTCTATTGCACTTAGGGTTTTAAATTTTCATTATCTTATTGCTTGTGTCAATTATGTGTCATAGAGTTTATTTATCATATGTGAATCTGCAATATCTTAGGGTTTTACAAATTCAATATTTGTTAAATCAGGGAGTATTCATATACCATTTTGGGTAATACAAGTTGAATGATCTTAGAGTCATCATTAGTATGATAAGTGAGTGTTCCTTAGATGATCGCATTGATTTTAAAAAATTAGGTGGAATGGATATAATTTCGTACTCGTGTCTATGTATTCATTAGGTATAGATGAAGATGATGGCTCTATTTCCACTATCGATTCATATGTGGTGGTGAAAAAAGCATCCAAGGAAGGTTTGTTGAAACCTAATCTGAATTTCTCATGAGGCTTCTGAGACTGGTCAAGGACCAAGACATGTATACCTTGTTTGTAACTCCCTAATCCAAAACTTTTACGTGCATAACGATGAAGATACATTTGTATAAAGGATTGGTTGTATAAAAATGAGAAATCGGATATCCTCAACCATTACTTTTTCAAAGGTGCTTTGGAGAAATTTTGAATAAGATCGTAGAGAGAAATTTTTATAGGATATTGGTGTAGTTATTTGATGAAGGTGTTTTGTATAAATGTGGTAGGTTAGTTGTGTAGGGTGGTAAGGATGGATACCTTAGCCTTAGAAGAAGATTGGTTAGGTGATTTAGGAGAAAGAGAGATGGAGACTTTGGGCATGTTTTGGTCTGAGGACTTCGGGTCTTACGCACATGCCCTTGTAGTTATATGGATAAAATCAATATGATGGAGTGGGGTTTAACTAGAGGAATCCCCACTTCTGTTGGATGTGGATGTGGTTTTGGATGATGGTTTAAACAAAGTAATTATAATAATTTGATGATTTGGTTTGATTTGATAGCTATGTTTGATTATATTCAAATGATTTAGATCTCGTAAAAAGAATCTCTTTTCTAGCAAGGCTTCAAAGCATGGAATAAAGGTATTTACAGTCCTTAGTGGAGTATCTTAGTGTCTGATGGTATGCATAAAATGCTTCATAATTATACTAAGAGGGCTTCTAGTCTTGGGAGTCATATAACTTAATAGGTGATAACGTTATGATAGATAATTAGATGAGATTTTCAAGGGTTCTATTATAGTACCTTGTCATAGCTATCTGGGATGATGGTGAAGGAGAAGATATTTTTATATTGTTTTGTTTTTTATAGATTTGGGTTGATGATTTTGTATTTTGCACAATGATTTAGGTTTTGGTCAAGGAATGACCCTAGATTCTGTAACAATGACTATGAATTTAGATGAGCGATGGGGCCCTAAGATGAAAGGAAAAGGTTATTGTTAGTGCAAAATCACAGCACCCCCAAATGTCCTAAGTTTGAAATGGGGCATCCAATGTGATTGCACAACATTGGACCATCTCTCAAGCTGTGGGACTTGCGGACTTGAGATGGACCTCCAGAGAAGGTTGGTTCCTTCTTCCTAAACTACCTGCCACAAGCTACTCTAGTGCAGGAAAACTAATCTATCCTAATCTAACCATTCCAAGGAGACATGGAGAGAGAGAAAGAGTGAAAGAGAGCCTACACTAAGTGGTGATACACTAGAAAAGGAAGTGGCGAGATACTCTACTGAGGGAGGATGAAACAGGGGAAAGGAGATGAGGGAGGTCAAACAGAAGTGACACAGGACCGCATCCAAATCCCCGTCTAAACTCCACGAAGCACGAAATATTACACCTACAAACGTGAAATACATGCACAAGAAACAAACATGAAATGGAGAGGCACAAAGAAACAACAAAACATGAGAAAGGGTTGAAGAACACCACAAAAACATGATTTTATTTCTCTATGAGGTGCACGGACCATTACATGGATGCTCAAAGGCATAAATACACTTGCTAGGCATAGGAGAAGGCTTACAACTCAAATGGAGTTGGGAAACAAATTTTACAGAGTTTCCCCACATCCCATAATGTCTCCCCTTCTCAAATGAGAAGTGTTTACAATATATAAACGATGAAAACCAGAGGGAAAGAAAAGAAACTCGATACTTCTCTTAAAGCTCAACCACCAACCATCAATGCCCTACAAGTCCACCTACAATCTGTCAATTCTTGAGTTCCCCATGTCTATTTGGCATGTTAAAGAAGGAAGAAAGGCGGATCAAATCAAATCTGATCTGGTTGTTGAAGCAATCGAATCATACATTAATGGCATGAAAGACGTTTTCCTATTTTTCACCCACCTAACCTTGTCAAAATTAAATTTTTATGCTTCCATGGTGTAGAGGATGTTGAGACCTTTCTAAAAAGTCTTCTCTTGCTCAAATCGAGCTTCTAATCAAAATATATCACCATCTGAAGATTATGTATCGAGATCGTGTGAAATGGCGAAAACGTAATCTTCGCAAAGCGGATCCATGGGCCCGAAAATACAAACTACGCTTTTTACGAAAAGACACAAAAATCACAAAACTTCCCATAGCCCCATAGGTTCAAAAATACACTTTTTCCCAAAAGCCCCCGCAAGCCCGCAACCTTCTCATTTTCCATTTGGCGAACAAACTTCCTCGGGCTCGCGGGCCTACACTTGCAAACTGCGCTATTTTGTGAAAAGTGCAAAAGTTCCAAAATGCCCTGCAGACCCACCGGCCTGAATTTTCACTTGGGAAAAATTTCCTCCGCGGCCTGCATATTCACATTTCCCAAAAGTCATCTCCAGGCCCGTCGGCCTGCATTTTCCATTTTGGCGAAAAGTCTTCCCAGACCCGCCATGACCCCACTTTTGGCAAAAATCCTTCCAAGGCCCACCTTCCTACTTTGACCTAAAACATGGCCACGTGTAGAGTTGGTGCACATTTGGGGACCACTTTTGGATTTTTCCTTTGAAGTTGCATTGAAGAGACATGTGGCTCCTTCCACGGCTTTGCTTTGTTTCTTTGTGTTTTGGCTAAGTCCCTTTTGTTTGGCGGGGCCATATGTCTGACTCGGGACACATGGAGGCTCAGTGCTTGTTTGCATTGTCCCTCCAAATTTTACCTTTGAAGTTGTGTCGATTCAACACGTGGCACCTTTCGCCAATTCTTTTATACTTATCCGATTCGGGCTTCTCTGCCCCATTTTTTTACTCTAACCACATGGCGAACCCATGCTCATTTAGGAACCCGCTCTTAATTCTTCCTTTGAAATTACGCCGAGATGACACATGGAGAATTCCGTTGGCTCTTCTATACTTAACCGATTTGGGGCCGGTTCAACTTTCTGGCATTGACCACGTGGCGTGTTAGTGCTAGTTTGGGGGACCGCCTTCGGAGTTGATCTTTGAAGTTGCGTCGAGTCGACACGTGGCACCTTCCACTAGCTCTGCCCCATTTTGACTTTTCAACTTCCGAATTTGTCTCCTTTTCAAACTCGGGACACATGGAGGACCATCGCTTGTTTGAGTCTCCGCTTTGGGTTGTGCCTTTGAATTTTCATTGGTGAGACACGTGGCGTCATCCGCCGGTTCTTTTATACTTAGCCAATTCGGGCCTGCTGCCCATTTGATTTTTCTTGGACCCTAACTACGTGGTGAGCTTGCCCTCATTTGATTCTCTATCTTGGGCTCTCACTTTTAAAATTATGCTGAACTGACATGTGGTTATTTTCACTCGTTTGGACTTTTCAATGGCTGAATCTTTTCCTTTTCGGACCTTAGACGCGTGGAGGGTTGGCACTAGTTCAGGGTCTTCATTTTGGATTCTATCCTTGGAGTTACACCGATGAGGTACGTGACACCCTCCACGAGTCTGTGACTTTTCAACGACTAATGAAACCCGTCTTTAGACTTGGGACATGTGAAAGCTTCGTGCTCATTTAGGGATTGTCCCTTGGGTCTCACTTCGAAAGTTACGCCGATTGGATGCATGGAGGCTCAAAGCACACACATTGGAACCTTCCTTTTGATGTGCCTTTTGGAATTGCGTCTGTGACACACGGTTCCTTCATGCCTCTACTATTCAGCCCCGATTCGACTCGTATGCGGTTAAGTCCGAAAACTTCGAGCCTTTCCTCGTTTTCCTCATGTGAGCCTCTAGCCTCCTTTAATGTTGTTTGATTTTTCACCGACCCTGCTCCTCCATTATAGAGTCCCGCCTACAACTTGACATTTGGATTTAAAATGTGTGCTCGCAATACTGAGTCGGCCCTTAGATTTTCTTCTGTGTGGGGTCGTGTTTGATCAATTTTTCCGGGGGGTGAAATTGGGATAACAGTTATATGTTTTGTGATAAGTTTTGGCTATTACGTGGTGCATTTTTTGTTCTTCTATAAAAATGGTTTGTGGGTTGTGTAATGGACTTATTAATATTTTGGATGTGGTGTTGAGTGATGTGATCTTAAAAATAGATTTTTTAAATTTCTATGACATGTTTCTTTTCTAGATCTTTCAAAGAGGAAATGGGTGGATTTAAGGATTATGTAGTAGATGTAGGAGGACTCCAAATCTTGAAAGTGGAAATATTGGTAGATTTAGATGATTCAAATGGTGTATTTGTGATAGAAACACTATATGTTGAAAGTGTAACTCGAGAGATATTTAACCGTGTTGATAGTGTGATGAGATTTTACAGTGTTAGATTGGGTTTGAATAGTATGAAGGGGATTATTAGGAAAAGGTTGTTTAAAACATCCAAATTTTGATTGGGAGGCATGTTTGGATTGTCAAGCTATAATTCAGCTCGGTCAATGAGATCCTGAAGGAAATTTCTAAGCGAACAAAACCTTTCATTTTCGTGACTCAAACCTAATAGTATTTATAATAATTTTGATCTCAATACCATGAGGGGTTTATACATAGATATGTCAATAGGTTGGATGGGGGAATCTTGATCATGCATGTGAGTAGAAGTTTTTCAAAAACTGCACTATACGACTCCTCAATAGGTGTGTAATTACGTTGAGGTTAGGTCCGTTTGGAGTAGGAATGACCTTTAGACACAAATTTTACAACGACCATGTTTTCTAAACCTTTTGATTTATTGTTACTAGAAGAAGGTTTAAACAAAAATTTGGGTTTGAATTTATTTTATCCGAGTTTGACTTTACCATATTTGAGAGCATGAAGCTCTAGTTTACGGGCCATGGTAAAGGCTTCGTTGAATTCTTGGAAGGATTGTATCTGTAGAGTTGACGATATATGCTTAGCGCAAGATCGATAAAATAACTTGATCAACTCATTTTGCGGGAGGGGAAAGGATAGTTAATTGATGATCCCCGCCACCTAGTGATGAAATCTACAACATAATCATCTTCAAATTTCTTAATAGTTTAGAGATATTACGGGCGATATTGATGGAGAAATTCTCTAAGAACAAGCTGTAGGAGTTGTGTAAAAGATAAAAGTGAATATTGTGGAATGTTATTATACCAAATCAGGAGGGTCCTGGCGACGACATGGGAAATTTCCTCAACATAAGGTCTTGGTAATGGGAAATGAGATAGCATGCATGCCAAAATCCCTAATTATTTGTTGTGGTTCCTCCTTACTATAGAATTTAAAGAAATTTGGGAGTTCCCAATGTGGGGGATAGGATTTGAAAGGTACTAATGTGTGAATGGGTTTATTGCAGATTTTTCATATGCCAAGGTTCTTTTAGGACCCATGGTGGTGGCTTCAAGACTTGTAATCCTATTCATTAATGCTTGTAAAGGATCATTTTGTGACAATTGAAAGTTTGAAGATGACGAGTTAGGTTGATTATGGATATGTAGATTTGATTTCTGGTATAGATGATACATTAAGGAGACATTATGATGAAGAAGGGTACTTGTAGGGTATATTGTAGGGATGTTGAGAAACTAAGGGTTGTGAGGGTTGAATGTATTGATAAGGGATAGGAATAGAAGTGTTGATAAGGGTTTGGGATGGTTATGGTATATACTGAGAAGGAATGGAAGTGTTGATTACATGTTGAGACGATTTTGGTATGTATTGAGAAGTAATGGAGGTGTTGATAAGAGGTTGATACAAATGTGGTATGTATTGAGAAGGAATGGTGTTATATTGTGAGACAGGAGCAGTAGATGCCTGATGTGAAAAGGGGTGATTGTTTGTGATATAACTTGTATTGACAAGTGGTATAGATATGGGGATAAACATGACTATATTCTAGGTTAAAGATTTAGGTTATTGTGGCGGGATGAATTGAGACGTGGTAAAAGGGGTTGTAATAAGAGGAACACCCACGAAGCTTGCAAGAGGTGTGTTGTCTCCCAAAAACTACTCTATGTTTTCATAGCCAAATTCAAATTTTTGAGCTCATGCCCTTCGTTGGTGTTTAAGCCAAGTTAGAGATTCAAGAAATTAGCAAAAGTCGTGCCCTAGAGCTGTTTAAACCTCTGTTTTGCTCGTTTTTAGAAATCCTTCATTTCTCGGTCTGTGCACGTAATATCCTCTTTGCAATCTCCTTTGTGATCAAAATTGTTCACTTTTTTATGGCCTGGGTCATCAAATCATTGTTTCACCTCCATACCTCCGGCTCCTGGAAGAAATTCAAAAATTGGACTCAAAATGATGAAGTTCTCTTCCTCTATGTATTTTTCCACAGTCGGGAACAATGGGCTTTTATTTCACAAATGGCGGGCCATCGGGGAACTTTTGGAAATTTAACCAAATTTCCAAACGCGAAGTAAAAGTTCTAGAATTCTCTCGTGGCTATGCCAAGGTCTCGGGCCCACCATTGAAAAGTCAAAGCGGATGAGCGGGTCAACAAAGGAATTTGTGTTTTTACGCCTTTTTCCAAAAATGTTTAAAATGTTTAGAAAAGATCCGCGACCCCATTTCCAATTAGAATATGCCACGTGTCAAGCATTCAATTGGAGCAGCAGGACGATAGAGGAATTTGAGTTTTTGAGCCTTTTTTCCAAAAAACGTTAAAATGTTGAGAAAAGGGCCACGATCCCATTTCTAATAAGATCACACCACATGTCTAAGTTGAAATGTCAAAGCGGGGTTGCAGGCCAATTTGTTCCAAATTGCCAAATCTCACAAAAAATCACAAAATGTGAAAGGCTTCCCCAGTAACCGCTCCAATCCCTTCCTGCCATTTGGACGGCCCAATTTGAGTTAGAGGAGCAAATCAAAGGGTCTATATTTAAACTGGAAAATTGAATGTAACAGTTTCTTTACAAGTTTTTAACCCGCTGAGAGTGTTTTCTTCACGGAAAAGGAATTTGAAAAGGCATTGAGCATTTGTGAAGTTGTAATGGTTTCTTACAAAGAATATAATGGTTCCTCAGAGCCATTCCAAAGGGTTGGCGGTTAATTTTGAAAAAGACCAGAGTGCTCTGTACTTAGAAAAGACAGAAAAATGCCATATTTCTTCTATCTTCTTTCTCTCTCAAATTTCTTCCATTCTCAAGCTATGTACAAACTCTACTCGAGATTCAATAATAAAAGAAGGAATTTTTGCCTCTTTGATTGAGGGATTGATTGGTACTTTGCGACCAATGAGTTTCATTTGGTCTTGTAGCTTCTCTATCATATTTGTTTTTCTTCTAATTCTAAATGCATGTGAATGAAATTTCTAATTAATGTGTGTGGGCATCTGATATTCTACTTGCAACATTAGTTTTCTCCTACCTCCATTCTCACTCCCTCTCCCCTTCTCAAAAAAATTTTTTCTCTAGTGAGAAATTGCTAGCTTTGCCACAAGGTCAGTGGAGTGCCCCTGTTGGATCTCTGGGCAAAAGGCCACCATTGAAATCCACTTATTCACGTATGCACATACGGAAGCTGCACCATTCAAGTAGAGGGACTTAGATTCCCATAGCGTTGGCTTGAAACCCACAAATTTGTCCACAAGACAAATTTTCTTGCCAACAAGGTGGAAGGAGCATTAGAGGCTGCAAGATTGGATATGGAAGGATACATTGTAGTGTTGGTTTTTGAAGTTGAAGAGCTTGATGAAGGATCGATGAAGGAGATGGTTATTGGTTGGACGTGTCTTGAGAAGATATCTTGTTAAAATCAAAAGTAGCGACATAATTTGATGAAGCCAGATTGATGTCCCGATTCACCAACGGTTGAGTAGGGATGAATTTGTTGGATAACATGCTCACGATTGGTTCAATGAGTCGGGAATGGTTGAAGGTGACATTAGTAATGGGAATTCATTGTTCCAAATCTTGTTATTAGAGGATGACACCATGGGAGGTGAGGTAAGCATTAAGGGCCGCCAAGTTAGAATCTAGAAGCTCCATACAAGTTAGATCATCATTGTTAACTAACCATGGGCCAGGCAGATCTAGTTATTATGATGTAGCTGATTGGGTACTAGGAGAATGTGGTAGTTATTTTTTTATCCATCATGTTTAGGATATTTTTAATGTGATACTCGTTGGTGCTTTAAAGACGCAGATTGTTTTTGGTTAAAACCGTGAACTAATCAAACAAAAAGAAAAAAAAAATGGTTTTTACAATGACTAAAGACAAGTCACACAAATATGTTGATAAGACAATTTACAAGATGTTGATGGAGAGGGCTAGGAGTATGCTCAATGGAGCCGGTTTGGATCAAACATTCGAGAAGAAGCAACTAGTACAAAGCATGTTATTTGATTGATAGATCTCCAACGTCAACTCTTATTGACAAAACCATGGGAGGTTTGGATGGGAAAGAATCCCTAACTTCAACCTCTCAGAGTATTTGGTTGTGATGCACATGTGCATGTGCCTAAGGAGGAGATCCAAGTTGGATTTCAAAGCAGAAAAATATATCTTCATTGGGTATGGTGACAGGTGTGAAGGGATACAAACTATGAAATCTTGTGACATAGAAGATAGTGTATACTCGGAATGTAATGTTTAGAGAGATCATGTCTTCTCCTAAAGTTAAGCAAGAAAGTGATAATGTGAAGAAAACAGTGCAGCTTGATCCAAAGACCAAGAAGGCCCACTTAATCCTAATTAGACTAGATGAGCAAGCAAAATGAATGTTCATTTTTAAGATCCAAAAGGAAATGTTTACTTTGATGAAAATAATCCAAACAAACTGTAATTCTGAAAGGAAGAAATGAAAGGAAATGATGTACCTATGATCGTTATTCCTTTTTTATTTTTTGTTTATTTTTATTTTCACTCATTTTGGAACAACAAAAATGAAGAAATCCAAGATGAAAGGTTAGATAATATTGAGAAAAAGAATGAAAATATATGAAATCTAAATGAAAATATATGAAATTTAAATGAAAAAGGGACTAAAGTTGTCCCACTAGGCGTGTCGGGATGTTTATGGTGATTTTGGTTAGTTGTTATAATGTTAAAATACCAAAAACTCTAAATAAAATTGGGTTTACGGATACTTATGCCAACAAATGCAACGTCGGGATGTGTGAATACACCAACAATGTAAAAGACTCATCCTTTTCGAGAGAGAATACTTGTATGGAAATCAGCTAGACAAAACAAATATTAGATAAGGAGTTAGTGTGTTACCCAGCAAAAGTTGATCCTAGGAATCCAAAGGATTCCTTGAAGGGTTTCAACTCGTGTTATACAATCAAGTGATCTGATAATAAGATAAGATATTGATAACACGATTAGAATTCAAGGGGAATGGAGAGATCCTTCTCTATGTGGTAGACATCCCAGTCAAGGCTATGGCAAGATCAAAATCTAAGAAATAGTCAAACCAAGCTTGTTTTGTTGTGTCTTGTATTTCACGCACGATATCAAGTTTCTCCTTAATGTCTTCGATTTTAGGAGTCAAGAAATGGTGCACATGGTAAGATCATGTGCAATATCAAATTGTTCCCACACGAAATGTTGTTAGAAAATCAAGAGATTGTATATGCTTTTGATGGGGTGTGATGCACCTAGAACAGTCATCTACAAAGAATACATCTTGCAAGAAAACATATTAGACCATAATAGATTGAAAAATATACGATAATTGCTAAAACTAGCAAAATCGACGATATCGATGGAGATTAGGAATCAATTGTGATCGTAGAAAAAATGGCTTATCTTGATAAAAGTTGCTAAAATAAAATGTTTTTGATGCAAAATAATATTTGATAATGTCGATATGGTCTAGGGGATTCTAGAAGCACGGAAGATATAGAAAATATATATTTTGACAAGTATAAAGGGCTAATAAGAAACATAGGGGATTAAAACACCGATCGACAAAGGTGATTGGGAATCAACAAAGTGATCACCGTTAAAATTACACATATTCTAAAAGTTGATCAAATGATTAAATGAGGGAGTGAAAGTGGAGTTGCTTTATGGGGATGATGTATATGAATTCCTATAGACTACAAGTAATGAAATATATTACTAAAAAGGATAAATAAAATGTACTAACCTTATTGAACACTCTTGAGGATGAAAGAGCTCCAAAAGGATGATATACTATTTGAAAATATTTCTTTAAGGGATTGCAGCAAAGTGGTGATATCGCAACGTAGTGATGTCATGTGGAGGCTCGAAATCTAGCGATAGTTCAATATGTTTGATAGCCTTTCTAACTATGAAAATGGGCATAAGGGTGATTTAAATAGGATCGATGGCATCTACAATGATCGTTTTCTATCACGGATCATCATTGATTTATCCAGAGATGTTAAAACTAAGTAATTAAAATATGGCAAATGGTTAAAACCACTTTCCATATGAGGATTAAGGTTGTTTCATGAGCGGTGGGAGGTTAGAAATCTAGGTAGGAAGAGGTTAGGGGGTTAGGATGGGTAGGATAAATTAGGCTAGGTTGGTTTTAGGTGGTTAGGGGAGGGTAAATAATATTTTATGATGATAAATGAGGGTTTACTTGTGGTAAATTTTATTATAAGGATGATGGACTTAGGATAGTGATAATAATGATAATAATGATAATGTGATTGATGTGTGTTGGGTCACCTAGGGGTGAAAAAGTGTTGTCTACACTTAGCTTCACACTTTTTGAATGTATGGCATAAATGATCTAATGAAAAAAACTTCTCAAAGATAACCAATTCTTGTAAAGGGGAAAGAAGGATTTGAGTGAAAAGATCTTAGAGTCCCGTATTGGCTAGGATATTTTTCATATTTGTAAGCATATTCTTGTATCATAGAATATAATCACTAATGAATTCATTAGATCTTTGTTGCATTTTAGAAATTTGAGAATGGGAAACCTTGTCCTCAATATTAGTAGAGAATTTAATAATAAATTGATTATCTAGAGGGATAAAGGCCCAAACTAAATGAATAAGATGATCATAGAACCATTTTAAAGTAAAATCCTTAATGATTATAGGAAAGAGCTTGGTAAGTAATGTCTCATTATAATCATAATCCAAGAAACTGGAATTGAAATCATAAGTGTTCTCTTCAAGATCACATTTTCCATCATAAATAGGAATCTTAGTGGAAACAAACTCGTAGGAAAAATTTAATAACCCACTTTATGTACAAGTGGGTGATGAATTAGTTGAGAAGATTCCATGACATGAGAATAAGTAGAGGTACTTTATTTATTATGTAATATTTTATCTTGTAAAATATGAACAATGGTTTTAAGAGTTCATGTTATATAAGAATAAGAAAGTGAACCAAGATGGGTTTATATGTGATGTAAGAATATTGGTGGATATATAAATATTCACCGTGACATTGTGAGGTGTGGCCATGGGTATGATTATCATATTAACTATGGGATCCCTCTCCTTGAGAATGTTTATTAATAGTAGTAAAGATAACATGAGAGAAAATATCATCACTATAATACATGTGGTCATAAGTATTGGAATTCATATTATCATAAACCTCGTATTTTTCCTCATACTCATAGTGAGAAGAATATTTTTACAAAAGAAGGTCTTTATAATCAAAATATATAGTTACCTATATGTAGTGCCCACATATAACATCACATATATACCCATACTTTGGTTCACTTTCTTATTCTTATATAACATGAACTCTTAAAACCATTGTTCATAGTTTACAAGATAAAATATTACATAATAAATAAAGTACCTCTACTTATTCTCATGTCATGGAATCTTCTCAACTAATTCATCACCCACTTGTACATAAAGTGGGTTATTAAATTTTCCTACTAGTTTGTTTCACTAAGATTCCTATTTATGATGGAAAAGGTGATCTTGAAGAGAACATTTACGATTTCAATTCTAGTTTCTTGGATTATGATTATAATGAGACATTACTTACAAAGCTCTTTCCTATAATCATTAAGGATTTTACTTTAAAATGGTTCTATGATCATCTTATTCATTTAGTTTGATTATAAAGACCTTCTTTTTACAAAAGAAGGTCTTTATAATCAAAATATATGTAGTGCCCACACTTTTATAGCTCAAGGTAGCTTGTTGTTTCTTTTCTCATAGACATGTTTTGGCTGATTGGTTATAGCTTGGACATTATATTCAAATATTTGATCTTATTAGACATTGTGGACATTTGGGCATATAGCGCCAATTTAGCCTAATTTCTTTATTGTCGCATTTTCTTGTTATGACATGGAAACTAATGAATATGATGTGCTTGGAACCTAATTATATTGATGGATAGTTGTTGCATGGTGGGATTATATGTCACTTTATCATCTTGTCTAACTTTTGGAATATGGAATATAATTGTGCACGTTGTCACATCTTGATTTCAGTAGGATGTTAGGTTAGTTTAGCATGCATTGATATCTTACTATGTCAT